>KZ061709.1:391021-406503 GCA_002091835.1 Anopheles maculatus | reverse complement strand
TGTTTATCTCGTTTGTTTTGTTGCAATCAGCACCATCTGTCAACAGCTTCGAATGCTTCTTGTCTGTGTGTGTGTGTTTTTTTTTTGTTTGTAAAGATCCTGGCACGGATTATTTTGGGGATCTACAGTATCGACACCTTCGTTCCGTCCCGGCACTAGGCGCTTGGATAGGCTTGGATAGGCGAGGAACAACAATAAAGCGTTTGGCGAAAGATAGCGCGAACTGTGTGATTGTTTGTTGTGGAGTTTCCGTTTCATTTCCACGCGCGGGACTCCATTTTGTTTTTTGCCTACTATTATTTTGCGTATGGTGAGTGTGTGATACTTTTGACCGTGTTTTGCTGTCTATAGTATATCACGAACCTCCTCGAACCGGTCCAACACACACACACACACACACGCACACACTCTCTCCCTCTCTCTAGTGAAGCCGAACAACGAGCCGGACGCAGAATCGAACGGTTGCTCGCGGCTCGGAACGATAGTTACAATTAGGATAATAACCATAACAATAATCATAATCGCACGCCTGGGGTTATTTACCGCCGAGACCGAATTTCATAAATAATAGCTCCTTGCCTTTGGACAGCATATCACCGCCCGGTGCCGCCATCTCCTGGATCTTGCCCATGATGTTCGGGCCGCCGGGTTGCTGCTGTTGCTGCTGCTGCTGCTGACCCGGTTGGCCACCGGGCTGTTGCTGCATTGATTGCTGTTGCTGTTGTTGCTGCTGCTGTTGCTGCTGTTGGCCGCCGCCACCCATCCCGAACCCTCCGAACGGGCCGGACGATTGCTGCTGTTGCATCGGTTGCTGTTGGGCGGCGGGCTTTTTGCCGAACAGGCCGCCGGTCGCTGCGCCGGCCGCACCGGACAGTAGGTTGGACGCGGTGGAAAACACCCCACCGGAGGAGGCGGTCGTGGTCGGTGTCGGTTGCTGCTGTTGCTGCTGCATCATCGGTTGCTGCTGTTGCTGCTGCAGGTGGGACTGTTGCATCATCGGTTGCTGCTGCTGGTTGTTACGCATCTGCTGTTGCATCGGCTGTTGCATCTGTTGCTGCATCGGTGTTTGCTGCTGCTGCTGCTGCATCCCGGTCATGCCGCCGACATTACCACCGATCCCTATCCCTTGACCGATCATCCCGCCTATCCCCGACATCCCCTAGAAAACCCCACCAGCTGCGTTAGTATGCGGATAAGGATATTATGGAAAACAAAATTACATCGAACACTCGCTACTGCTGTGCTCCCCGAAACCCACCAGCCCCGCGCAGAGACAGTAATAGTGAGAGACAGACAGACAGAGAGAGAGAGAGAGCGAAGGAGAGTGACAGATTTACAGAGAGAGAGAGAGAGACAGAAAATAAACAGACATGTCGACATACACAATTAACTGTCCGAAAAAAGGGGGAGAGTGAGTGTGTGTGTTTGTGTGTGAATTTTTATGTAAACATCTGATTGTAGTGTGTGCAAGTTGTGTCACTTTGCTGGATAAAGTAATCCTGGCCGTTTCGGTGTGTGAATACCTCAGTAAGATGACTCTCCTTTCGGTTACGCTAAGGAAAGGTTGACAGGCTGTATCCAAAACAACGCTCTGCTCACTTGTTCTGTTGGTTCCGAGTCTTATTTATCAAATCATATAATATATTAATGAAATCTAGCTAAGTTTGAACCAAATGTAAACAAACTCTAATCGGAAAACGAAGGTCACACGAAGCAAGAAAGCGCTTCGGTGAAACTGTTAGAACGAAAGTAACGCAAAACTAATGAATCACTTGAACTTTTGAAGCATTTTGCTCACGTATGTTAGTGGACCCAATATTGGCACAAAACCATGCATCAAGCCACCACCACCACCACCACCGGTCATCGTTAGTGGCTGCCAGCATTGAAAACGACGGCATGTACGTTCTATGTTTTGCTAACACGCTACTCAATATTTAACAAAGAAAAAAGGGAAAACTTGACGAAAAAAACTGTATTTCATTGCAAAAGTACACTTACAGTTGGCCGATACGAAAACGACATGTGACAATCGTCGTTCCGTTGCTGAAACGTCACACAGACACACTTTACCTTGTGTGGCAGATGCATTAGGTCCAAACAAGATTTGGAAAAGAGGATTCTAAATTTTCAACTAACTTTAAAGAAATAAATCAATGTAACAATCCCAGAGCAGAAAGCTAGGTGTATGTCTAACCTATAACACCTGTTTTTTTTTTTCATGGTGAATCCACATTACGCAACAAACTGCCTACCGAAAGCTGGGTCTGGTACGTGTGAACGAACTGTCATACGAACTTGTAATTGTTTGGAAAGAAAAAAACGGGATCTTTAAAGCAATTGTGGAGTAAGAAGTGTTTGGAGTAAGAAAGAGTAAGGAAAGGTAGAAGATTGAAGTGTGAAACAGGTAAACAATAGAAAAAAGGAAGGAATAGAAAAGAGTACAAAACGCAAAAGAGTGGGAAAAACCCGTAAAACGTGAAAGCAATAAACGTAAACAAACTATGTAATAACTAGTAAAACTGTTGACGTAAATTGAATAATAAAAATTGAAACAGTTTGTCTGAGCTAGCGATTCTAAGATATGTGTTTCTGTTTTGTTCTGGCTGGTTTTGAATAGGAACAGGAAGACTAAAAGAAAACGCACTAATAAAACTCGAACAAATCGACCAAATAAATGAACTATTTAACGTGCGTACTTGAACTGGTGTATGACTTAATGGTGAGCTTCCGGCCTCTAAAGAAGGTGCAATAAAAAAAATGGAAAAGAAATTACATAAAGTACCCGCTTAGTACTAAGAGAGCACTGTGTATCAGCTGAGCTTTACAAGCTAGCAGTAGGAATTGAGGAATGGTGACATTAAAATGGGCAATAGCTATGGATTGGAAAAGGAACGGTGTTTAGCGTCTGCAAGACTTTTTTTTTCATTGTATGCAGTTCTCGCACACAAATTATCTCTTTTTAATGCTTTTGTTTAAATATTTTCAACCGGGGTTTTTTTTAAAACAAAAAAAGGACTTGCTACGGACTTGGTACCATCTGCGAGCGGATTGCTTAAGATGCTGTTTGCTCGTAATCGTTTTTAAAAGTACGTGTCCCGTAGCTATGCTGCAAACTAACTGCAAGATATTACGAATTCTGTACATACTTACAGGGGGAGAAAAAACCAATCTACGGTTAGCAACAACCATTGTAAGATGCAGGGTAAGGAAGAAAAAAAAAAAACTTCGCCAAACGCATGTAACTGGTTGACTCATTTGCATGAAAATTCAATTTAAAACTTTCCCCAACTGCACTTGCACACAACCTGTGCATGTGGGGCCGGGTGTGGATGCGAAGCGACTGCTCCATGTTCGTGGTACACTTGATTCGATTTTGCATGGAATGTCCGCGCTTATTGCGCTGGCACTGTTGGAGAAAGCAACTGTTGGCTGCGTTCACAATTGAGAACACATTTAAATTCAATTCCCGTCGTGAGCGGGAGTGTTCCGGGGGGGAAAAAAAGCTAAAGCGTGGTCTATCACTCATTATGGGTGTGTGTGTGTGGGAATACAACTTTTGTTTCTTTATGCTGTAAGTGGGACAGAGCGCTTAATGCTTTAATAGTTTTAGAAAGCCGTCACTAGTTTTGAGTAGGGTTCGTCGCTTTAAAGAGTGTTCTGCCGGGTGAAGGATTTACAGTGAATTTATCAACTACGTTTAGTTTTTTTTTATACAAAAGAATGCATTCGTTTTAAGGAAAATCAGATAGAACCTCTTCACATCTTCAGTACATTACAATGGTGCGTCTGTGTGTGAGTTTGATCGAAGAACGAATTCCACTAACTGACACACTGCTGGCGGTGAAGGTTTGCTAGCGTATGGGTACGGAACAGTTGTGGTTTGTGTTGTTGCAGTTGAGCTATCAGTGTTAGCTGCTGTACATATGGGTGGTTTTGGTTTTAAGTTTCTCTTCCGTTCAGAGAAGCAAGAGTATACGCAAAAGGAATCAGGAAGGAAACGAATCGGTTGTTAAAGCGTTGGTAAAGATGTTACGGTACGTGTTGAATAAATTATAATACAAAAAAAACAGTAAAAAATTGTGAATGAAATGAACATGATAGAATAAAATAACCAAAAAACAAAATGAAATAAGACAAATGTCAATAAAAAAAACATGACGAAGTGCTAAAAAATGTTAACGTTGATTTATGCTACGCTAAATAGAACAGATTAAACAATCATGCCAGATACAAACACAACACACTAGAGAATCACAAAACTTGATTCGATAAATAGAAACAGTTTTTAAACACTAGAGCACTTACGTACGTATAAGTTCAAATAGCTAGAACATTGCTCTATAAACAGTGGGTTGAGTTGGGAATAATAAAATCAAATGCAGTAAGGAACAAAACTTGACTGGTCTCGATCCACAACTCTTTTGAAGTTATCTCGTTCCTAGCATTTAATGAAGAGTTATGTGGGCACAAATTTTTGCTCCGCTTGTTCTGGCACTGCAACCACGAGAAGGCTCTAATCAGGAGCCGGGAAAGACTCCTCGATTTCCAATCATGACAGCTTGATGTTAATAAATTGTGTATAATATATTTCCTCTCACTCTGTCTATCTACTTCTTTGCCTAGTTTAGCTGTTAACGTTGATTTATGCTACGCTAAATAGAACAGATTAAACTATCATGCCAGATACAAACACAACACACTAGAGAATCACAAAACTTGATTCGATAAATAGAAACAGTTTTTAAACACTAGAGCACTTACGTACGTATAAGTTCAAATAGCTAGAACATTGCTCTATAAACAGTGGGTTGAGTTGGGAATAATAAAATCAAATGCAGTAAGGAACAAAACTTGACTGGTCTCGATCCACAACTCTTTTGAAGTTATCTCGTTCCTAGCATTTAATGAAGAGTTATGTGGGCACAAATTTTTGCTCCGCTTGTTCTGGCACTGCAACCACGAGAAGGCTCTAATCAGGAGCCGGGAAAGACTCCTCGATTTCCAATCATGACAGCTTGATGTTAATAAATTGTGTATAATATATTTCCTCTCACTAATGTCGCTACTACACACCATTACGGCACACACACACAAAGACACACATGCGTGAAATCGGTACCACACATCACCAAAAATCCATTATCGCGACAAAACCAAATGCGACGGTTTAGTTAAAAGACTTGCGACTTGCGACTAATAGCATTGCCATCGATCTCACACCATACGCCCACTTTGGGTGCCGGGCGCATTGCGCACTGTAATATATCCGGTTTCAAGCTGCTGCACGGTCGCTCTTGTGCGCCCGGTGCCCTGGTGCGAAACGAGCCGGATAGATGATACCGTGGGGCCCGAAAAGACAATTGACAATAAAAATTGATGCGACCCTTCGTTCCGTTTTCGCTTTATTGAGCAATGGGTCTCATCCGCCCCCCCTCCCCACCAGAGGGAACGATAACGAGACATCGCCACGGAAGGAGAAGCAAATGTTGCCATACAGCTCCAGCCAACGTGGGGCACCCGGCTGCTTCCGGCTGGTGGTGATATAGGTCGTGACGATACGGCTGACAGCTTGACGAATAGTGATGAATTGAGCGAGCGAGGATCGCAAATAAATGTACACTCGCGCGCGTTGTCCGTACGCCATCCTTATCAACTGACACCGCGCCGTCAAGATACGGCAAGGTCAGGGGGATACTGCCACCGACACATGACACCCACAGCTGCAGCTCCCCATAAAACGTTGCCGATGAAATGATGGAACCGAAAACATAATCGAAAAAAGACGATCATTGCTAGGTCTGTCCTCCTGTCCCGTGCTGGGAGTCATCTCGAGGAAATGAAATATCGTCAAAGCTTATGAAAAAAGGCACACTTCTACTCTATGCTATGCTATGCTTTGCCATTAATGGTTTTGTCTGGGTATTGCGGATGGTTGTCGATCCAGCGAGAGTTGCGCTGTGATAAATCGGATATTTTCTTGATGGAATATGTGCGACTCATTTGCTACGATGAGCAGTTCTCCTGTGAGTGCTTTGTGGAAGTTTGGGTGCTTTTTTTTTGTCATTCTTTTATAAAATAATTCTATTGCAATCTTCTTCTTTCAGGATAACGATTTTTGATTGTGGTACAAACAAAATACAACATTTCGTAAGCTTTCAGGTTGGATAAATCCTAATTAGAACGAACTCTAATGGTTGTGTATCAGCGGATAAACATACTAACAGCACATTTGTTATCAATGCATGTACTCTTGTGTCAAATTTATTTGTTTGAACAGTATCAAAAAACTAAATCATGAGCCTGCGAGACGACACTTATGTGCGGTGTTGTGTGTCACACGGCGACTGTCATCGAGGTACCATACTGGGCACTGGATGACCAAAGAAAACGCGCATTATGATGTGTAGTATGGTGCAAAAAGGTGGAAAAAACGCGTTGTGGAGTAAACGCCACTAGTCACTACGGTACCATCGATTTTACAACTCTACTACTACAGCAACACCATTGCTACGCGAATAAAAAGAAAGAAGAAAAAAAAACAGAAACAAACAAAATTTGGGAACTGTGTTGTGGAAAACACACACAAAAAGGAAATGGCAAAAATACGAGCAAATTGTACATGTTACACCTGGATACGAACAAACACAAAATGGACACACATACACAAACAAAGTTACGCACAGCACAAACTGACAGGCACACCGACACACCGAAAATACACACACACACACACACACTAATGGTACAACAATGTAAGCGTACCGTCGTGCACTCTTTTGTGACACCGGTAAGGACAACAGGTGATGTGAGTTGCGTCACTTTTTGTTTTTGGTAGAGTTTGCAAAAGAAATGGGAAAAACTGAGTGGAAAATCAAAGCGCCCCTAGAAACGCTTTGGAGTAACATTGTGCTAAAGTTGCAGTAAGGGGGCCCTTAGATCGATTGTGAGACGAGCTTGCACTAGCAAATGTTCGATCTAAGGTGAGTTATGAAGTTGACGTAATGCTTTAAGTTTGTTTAGGAATACAAAATACTTTTTATACTGTTTTCATCACAATTGGTTTTATGATCCCAATCAATGTTGATCAATGTTTTTATCTAAAAATAAATGGTAGCAAAAGTTAAGCTCGCATTAGGCACAGCTAAACTAGGCAAAGAAGTAGATAGACAGATAGAGAGATAGAAGTTGAGTAGAGAGAGAGAGAGAGAAGTAGATAGTAAAAAAATAGTGGAAATAAGTGGCAAACGGATAGACAGGCAGACGACAGTATGCAGACAGGAAGGTACAAGATAGGTTCACAGAGGCAGGCCAGACAATTAAATTGGACAGCATGTTCACAGTTCTACCAGCACATAGACTTCCCTGCCCATGGTACCAATCAACGGTGTCTTCTGCTGTGGGTACTATAGTAGTCACGAGAGTTGGCGAGAAAGAGCTCAAGGTTCAGAGTTGTAATGTTTGAAATTCTTAGTATACTGTGAATGTGCACCTCACTCGTAATCGGAGGTAGCTCCTAGCTCTTGGTATGGCTGTTTCTATAATGCATTGTACTGTAAATGTTTGTTAAAGTAGAAAATGGTTCACTGCATGATTTGCTGTGCCCCGTTTTACTGTGGAACTGAGCGGATGAGCGGATGAGTGGTAACGGCTCCGTGTATTTGTATCTGTACTGTAAACTGATTTGATATGGAGTTTCTGCTTAGGGATGTTTTTGATTTTAAACTAACGTTTTGAAATACGGAAACAAAAGCGCTAGAAAACCTTACCTAAACAATAGCTTACCAAACATAAACGCGTGAGTAACTAGAGAGCACACATTATCGAAACGGAATGTTGTTAGCTGAATGGCTTTCGTTTGACATCGTTTAACATACTCTCAGCTTCTTTAGTTACAATGTGCAGCAAAAAAAAAAAGAAGTATCATTCTCTAATAGTTATAGAGCACGAAAGCAGCGAGAAAAAACACTCCGAATGCACAGTGGAAGGTTCTGAGTGTTTGTTGGAAATCTGCACTAAAAAATGGTGAAAATGGAAAAGTAAAACAAAACACAAAAAAAAAAAAAACACCGAAAACGTGAATACATTCTCAAGCGTGTAAAATCAAACTAGTTAACAATTTATTTCATACGGTCCCGCGAAAAACAATCATTGCCGTAATGCCATAACCTCAAACAGATCGTGTAAGCAATGAGAACTGACAAAAAACAAAATGGACACTGAAAACGCAAATACACCCAAGAATTGCATTCTATTCAACAGCGCAACGTGATCGTAAGTAGAACAGTTTGATTAGCAATTAGAAGGGTAAGTAAAATTAGTTTCAAAAGTTAAGATTCAACATTCAGTTTAAATGCAAAGCATGACATACATCTTTTTCGACCGTGTTAAATAAAGAATATGATGTTGAAATATAGAACAGCATCATCAAAATTAGCTAGCAATTTTATAAGGCTCGTTCCAACTGTGGTGACATATAAAAATTGCTCATTCAAACTGTAAATAAGAAAATTTCTAACAGCAAAGAGTTGTTAAATTTAAATAAAAACATTAAATTTTGACAAAGTTTAGCTTTTAAAAATACTTTTTTGAAAATTTGAAATAATGTATGTGACAAAGCCTAACTCTGATTAAAAAAATACGAACGAACTGCATTAATATGACACAAGCATACTAAGTAGAAAAGTTCTTCGTATATACGAAGGAAAGTACTAAGAATATGTAACAATTAGAAGAAAAAACAACCATAACAGAAAGTAGAGCCAATGTGAAATGGTTTGGAAAATAGCTAAACGAATTGATTATATAGAGATACAGGAAGGAAGGACGCTTTTTTTCGATAACGATATAAGAGACTACATCCAGAATACAAGTGTGACAGAGCCAGAAAGCGATAATATATTAACAAGTAACACGATTAACTCTAAACATAAAATAGTAAACAATACAAAATCGGAAGAAAAACGTGACTAAAAACTAGGTAAGGAAAATTTCGTAAAACATAAACGAAAACTAAACTTAAACAGAGACATTGACTACAGAATTTCCAACGGCTTTTGTTTGTCTTGCAGCCAAGTTGCAAAAGGATGTCTGTTTACCGCACGCACGGTTGACCCTAGCAGCTTTCACGTTTCAAAAAAAAAAAAAATGTTTTGCCTGTGAGTTGAGCCTGTGTAATTTGGTATGCTAAATCATTGTGGTGCGTTGTAGTTGTGTTTGTTGCAGTTTTGTTTTGACGAAAACTTAACGAAACAAAACATTTGCTGTGTATGAAAGGTTGTAGTTTTGTGCTGTAGCCGACAGTGGTTTCTGTACGCAATACGACATGGAACGTTATTTTCTCGGGTTCTCGGCGGTTAGGGTGTAGTTTGGAGGCACACGAGCAGCGAATGTATCAAGGGGTTGTTTTTTGTTTAAACGTGAGTTGTAATTTATTCGTTATGTGACGCGCAGTTTTTGTTTGTTATATTAAGAGTAGAGATAGAAGAAAGAAAAAAACGGAACAAGCTCATGTAGAGAAATAATCGACTAATAATGAATTTCGGTTCCATTGGCAATTCTTGGCAGCAGGATTTTTTTATAGCAGACTTTAAGATTGGCACAGCATTTTTATAGCATCGTATTTTGGAGAATCTTTAGCTTAACAATCACAGGATGCACGAAATTCACAATTAATGTTTTATTTTCTTTCGGCCAAGCCACGGTACATGGTTGTGTTTCGTTTTTTTTCATTTTGGTGTTGTTTCTTCAAATCTCTGTTCTGTTGTGTTAAAACTTGCACTTGGATCCCGTTTGACATCGGTCAGTCTTCACGTTTGGAGATCGCAAGAATAGTTTTGCTGTCTTAAGTGGGTTTTCGGTTTCACTTAATCTCATCCGTTACTGTATCGTTTGAATGACTTGACTCTTGAGTAGTAGTAGTTACCTGGGGTTGGTGATCGGGGGCAGGGTGACCCATGTTGTCTAACAGTGTAGGGGAAGAAGGGCGAGCATCTAACAACAAACAACATAAAGACTTGACATTTACCACAGCAGAGCAGAGAAATCGTAAAAAGATAAATTAATCGTACAGCTGGCCTGAACGGGAGTATGAAGAGTGTGAGCAATTTTCCTATTTTCCGTGCTTCACATTCCGTACAGTTTATTCCAAAAACACCCGATTGTAGTTGTGCGGTAATTTGTTGCTTAACCGTTTGCACTCCTTTCAATGCTCCCGTTCAAGGCAGCTGTTTGAAGGGTTGGAATTATTATAATAAAACTAAAAACGAAGAGTAAAGAATCGGAAATGAAAACTTTGTAACGGAAGTAAGAGAGTAAACAGATGCAAATGTGAGTGAGTGTTTGTGTGTTTGTGAATAACAGATGTTTCAAAAGTTGAAGAAATAGAGCAAAACGTGTTTAGTAAATAGATTCATATATCAATATGGAAAACAAACGGGGAAAGAATTGGGATGTTTTGTAAACGTTCATCAGGTACATATTAAAAATATTAAAAAAACTTCATTTATTTATATATTTATAAATGTGTGTGAGTGTATGGAAAGCGATACAATGAAAAGAGTTTAGAAGATTAGAGAGAAAGAAAACGATGGTAAAAACGAAATCGAGAAAATGATATCTTTACTTGACAAACAAGATAAGACACTTGATTGTATTGCAGAAAGGAAAACAATACTGAGAGGGAGAGAGAGACAGAAAAAGAAACAAATAAAGAATAAGAAACAAAACATAACACCTACGGTAACACAATTCGGACACACGAGGATCAGTATGAGGATCAGTAAAGCCGGGTAAGTTTTTGAGAAACGAAAGCCAACGAACAGGACACAATCAAAAACGTTGAAGAGAAACTCAAATGATAGTAGTAGAGGTAGTACAAGTAGTAGTAGTAGTAGTAGTAGTAGTAGTAGTAATAGTAGTTGTAGTAGAACGATAACAGGAGAGGAGATTGTTTGAAAAAACAAAAATGGTGCGTACACTGAACATTTAAAGCTTTTTAGTTGTTTTACGTTGTGGTTCTGTTACGTTGAGTGTCATCGACACGGAGTCATCGGGATCGGTTAGGTGTTTGCCGCAGCAACACAAGTTGGCTGCACGCATGCATCGCTAATGCATTGATGGATTGTTTAAATTTTTAAAGTAAGAATATAAAACTGAAATCTAATATTCTTGCTCGCGCTTTATTTTCCGTTCGCCAAAAATGGTTGTCCTTGCCATCATAGCATATCGGGACGTCATTACCGTAAGACTGTATAATGGAACGTAGTAAACATTTTTTAAAAGGTGAAAAATCGTGAGCAAATTATGTGATCGCGTACTGGTGGCAAACTCTTTGTCCGCGTGCTTTTGGCAGCTTGGTTATGTGCAGAAGGCGCTTGTAAGAAAAACATCGCAACATGTTTATCGTTCGGTTAGCTAAATTGGTTATCCTATTAATAATGCTATTGCTGGTTGCTTTGAAATCATTGAAATGTTTTTAAGTCATGACTTATTGGACGTGATCGCTATGCATTATTGTGTTATTGGTAATACTGGCAGTGTTTTAGTGTTTAAATTTAAGAAAAACAAAACACACTTAATACACTCGTCACATACAAGCTGGCTGCTAGTTTGTAATGCAACACCCAGGACAACATTAAACCGGCGTACTCACTTAAACCATATACCTGCTGTTCTTAGTCTAGTATAACTCCAACAATAATTCTTATTGCTTTCGTCAACCCATGTTTTTTTTTAATAACGTGTGTTTTGCAATGGCATTCAGTTTAAAATCGACTGTTGCAAAGTGCTCATAATATCAACTGATAACAAAAGGGAAAGAAAGAAAGGAAATAAAAACAAGGTAAATTATGAACGTTGCATTAATGGCACATAAGCCTGGTTAGACAAACTTAACAACTGAGACATAAGAAAACAGGGACAGATAAAGAAAAGAAAATCCAGAATCGACTCGTGTAGTTATACACTCAACAGGAGAGACGTCTTGGCTGTTGTTTTTTTTGTTTTCATACGTTTAGTAAGAGATTGATTGTTTTGTTTGTTTTTTTTTCAATCAGAGTGCAAATCTTTTCTGCGAGTGTTTGTGACTCTAGTTTTTGGTTGGTTCTCTGCCTTTATGTACCACCGATAGTTGTTGATTGTAAAAGACTGAAAATGTTCAGTGTTTCTAGTGAAATTTTCCTTAAAACATTCTGTACTATTTCATTCCCGAATGGGACTGGTTTTGCTTGTTTGGTGAATGGTGACACTAGACTGGTGTGAATGGGGCAGATGTCGTGAGCTGGGAGATGGTGAAGGGAACGCTTGAGAGGAGGGTATGTGTATTTTGTAGTTGACGCTATGAATTGAGATGCGTACGCACATGGACACACGAAATGATGGTAACCGTCCCGTAACCATCGGCTCCGGCATCAATGGCGTTACTGGGGTGCGTTACCACACGCTAGATGACGATTTCAATTCGTACGAAATCGAAAGTGTGAGTGAAAATGTGTGGATAATGTGTGGATCTGTGGCGCTGTGAATGTGTCGAAGCGAAAAGGGAAGATTCTAAACCATAACGCGGGGGAAACAACTCGGAAGGAAAGAATTGTCATTCGTTCACAAAAGTTGTAGGTTATGTAGGGCAGCAGTACCACTATAATGGGACATAATGGGACATACTTTATTAAAAGAGGATGAAAAATGAAGCTAGTTAGCTTTAAGAACTGAGATGATAATGCAGGTGAAAACGGTGGTTGAAATATAATTAAGGTAATGAAATAAAAATGTATGCAATTGATGAATACATTGGAAACTTCAAGAATCGTTAGCAATAGTGACAAAAAATGCCTCATAAATTGCACTAGCAAGATGAAGAAAGCAAAAAAAAAAACAAAAAATAAAATATAAACGAGATAAATTAGGGGAAAAAAATAAAAAACAACAACACAAAAGAAGGCTAAGTTAATGTGGCAAAAGTTTGTGGAAAAGAAATGAGGATTTCATTAACCCATAACAAGCTAGATAATAAAAGAAAAGCAAAAATTTAGTTGAAATAAAACAATGGCGTTTAGTAGTGAATGAGAGTAGTTAAGAAAACAATAACGATAGAAAGACACATATGTTGAAAAGGTGTGAGAAAAACATGAGTCTATTATGATGAAAACAGACTCATTAGCAGATAAAAGAGAGACAGTAGCAAAATAGTTAGTATAAACGGCACAGACGGGGGTAAACTTTGTCAGGAGAAAAACAAAATGAACGTTCAGGGTTGATAAAACTCAATTGTCCGGAAACCGGGGGAGAGCAAACAAAAAATAGAACCGGAAACAAACCGAAAAACTTTAGAAAAACAGGTTTCGAACACTACCGAAAAAACGTAACGGGAGCGAAAACTAGCTAGCAGAAACGTACCTTTGCGTTGCGGACCCCGTTGGCTCATGCCACCCATGCCGCCCATCATGGCGTCCCGCGGTGGCGGCGGAGGCCCACGGGCCCCCGGTCCGATCCCTCGGCCGCGGTTGTTGTTGCTGTTGAGCGTGCGCTGGGCAAGGTTGTTGCCGGCCGGGCCCTGCTGGCTGTACTGGTCCGGCGCTTCCGTGAGGAAGTTGGACGGCACCAGCCCGCGCACCCCGTCCAGCTCGCCCATGTAGAAACCGTCCTCGTCCATATCGCCATACACTAGTATGACGGCACCGGTTTGGAAACTCAGTTCCACCTGCAGTGAGTGGGGAGTGGGAAAGAAATTGGGGTAGAGCCACATAAGTCAATTAAGAATGCCACTACGGGATGAATTTTGGGTGGTTCACTGATCTTAGGGTGGGTCTTAGGTGGGCCTCAACGAGCGCACCACAAACGGGCCTCGACAGTTGGCTTGGTTGGTGATTGGTGTTTGATTTGCGATTTGTTTTGTATGCTTTTCTTTTTTTTGGCATGGCTAACCCCAGTTTTCTGTTGCGAGAGCTGTGGGAACATGGTCTCCCATATACACACTCACACACGCTAAGTCTAATCGGCAAGAATCGCTAGACGTTTCTCGTGGGCATATCGCTAGGTGATAGAGAAATAGGTACTAGTAATCGTGATTGAAAAGTCAGTAAGCAAACATGCAGCATGCAGCGAAAGAAAGGACAGAACGGAAAACGGGGAATACCAAGGAAGAATAACAACTGACACCTATGGCAACCGCTTCTCCAAAATGACTTGAAGAGATCGCTTCACCAAACGTGGGTTTTTGTTTTTGGTGGTCCCTGTCTGGTGGTATCCGCGACGCCTACAAAAACGCAATGTACCTGCTCTCTCTCTGTGAGTGATCGTTTGTCGGTATGTGTGAAAGTGGTATCGACTACCATCGGAATGGTAGCAGATCAGGTTAGACGGTGGGTGTCCCGGTGTCTTTAAACCCGAGTGCGGGACACATTCAGATTGGCATGAGCAGTATACACATATATGGCATGAGAGATACGTGCTAGTCTAGGGCCTCACCTCGGCATCCACGTTCGGGCTCAGCTCCTGCGGATCGTAATCGTACAGTGCGATCATTCGCTTGACCGGCATGTTGGCGTAGATGTCACCCCAACGTTCGCGGCTGATGCCACGCACGGACGGACCCACACCACCCTGGGCACCGTCCTCAATCTCCTGGACCATGTTGTGTGGTACAAAACCACGGCGACCGCGTAGCTCGCCCCAGTAGAAACCGTCCGGATCCTTCTCACCGTACACCTGGCAGAGAGAAAGAGAATAGGAGCGTGTTAGTTGCTGTCAACACGTCATCGGATAGCGAACGTCTACCTTGATTGTGTCACCCTCGTTGAACGGCAACTCTTCTTCGCACGCGTCCGGATTCGGGCTCATCGTGGCCGGATCGTAATCGAAGAGTGCGAGAAAATATCTCGGCTTCTTGGACGCACCGATCAGGTGCGGTGGACACGGTTGCATCCCTTGTGCCGTCATCTGCTGTCCAGGACCAACGCCACCCTGTGCCATTCTTTGTTGCTGCTGTTGTTGCTGCTGCTGCTGTTGCTGTTGCTGCTGCTGCTGGGTGGGCATCGGTTGGTTAGGGTTCATGGGTCGTTGCTGGTTGGGGTTCCGATTCATGCCCGGTTGCTGCTGTTGCTGCTGGCCGCCCATACCCGGTTGCTGCGATTGTCCCGGACCGGTATTACCGTAGTACTGTTGGTTTGGTCCTTGCGGGTTCTGCTGCCGTCCGGCTGGATTACCGGCCATACCCTGATTGCGATAGCCCTGCGATGCAGCCGACGGGTTGCGACAGTGTAGTGGGAAGTGATAAGATAGTGAGAATGTATTATTATAGCAAGATATGCACCCGCATGTACATGGTTTACGATAACATTGTGAGAGGAGACGGAAGATGAATGAATTTCATACGCAAACTGCTCAACGGCATACAACATCAAATCGCTGCAATTGTTGCAAGCATATACAGGTACAAGACACACACACATATATAAGAATATATATAGAACGGCCGATTTAAT
>KZ061709.1:381021-386021 GCA_002091835.1 Anopheles maculatus | reverse complement strand
CATCGTGTGTAAATGGTTCTAGCTTCTACACATTGTACAACGACAACGGGTAGTTAAAGGTAAGTGACACAGTTTACAAACAGTTGTGAAAGTGAGCTGACACACAGCATCGAATACTACCAGTAGGGGTTCAACTATAATGTCGCTGGTATATGGTTTGGTTTGTTTGTTGTGACATCTGTATTAACAACCGTAAACGAATGCATGAACTGACACCTTAGAGGATGGGTATAAAACAATGAGCAAAGTATTAAATGTACATTAAACATAAAAACACAAAACTTGCTAAACTAATGAGTGACGAATCGAAGAAATTACATGTCGGTTGAAGGTGACGATGATTTACGATAGCGTATGTTGTTGATAGGTTGAGCGGAGAGTAGTGAGCGGAAGGATCAGGACAGATAGATTAGGACACGTGTCGGAAGGATACAATGTCGGCACCACAACGAAATATACGGAAACAAGCTTCGGACAGGTTCAATTGAATTTCCCCCTGCAACCGGGTGCGAGAGTGAGCGAATGCAAAAAAGAATTGAGAGAGCCGCCATTGTGAAATGACGTGATTAGCCCATCGCTAAATGACGTTTGTCCATTCTTTAAGCGAGCCCCCAGTGTCGGTGTGTAACATATACACCGACACGACGCGTGCCAACGAAAAGCGTGGACTTTTGGTGCGTTTCGGTGCACCGGTTGTCGTATGACGTGATGCTTTGGGGCATGCGCTATCGGGCAGAACAACCACAGAGTAAAGCTTGTACGATCGGACAAAAATGGGAGAGCTGCGATAGCTTTGCGAAGGTATTTGTTTGGGTTGATTTTGGTGCCTGTGTTGGTGCGGAAGGTAGTGGGGGATGTAAATTTGCACGTAGGCCCAAGTGTGACGATTCTTTTCTCTCTTCTCCTATTGGCATGGAAGATCGAGTTGAGATGTTGTGACGTATTTTTGCTCAGCGCTTTCAGACAGTTGACTGAAACTGGTTCCAAAGTAAAAACATCCAAATCAAAGTGACATCATCTTTTTATCATTAGCTTATCATTTGCCTTTGAATATTGCGCCGCTTTATTGGTGAGTGACGACTAGTCCTACCACTTCACCTTCAAGCTAACTGCAAGCAACTTGTGGTATAGCAAGGGTAATGCGTTTTTATTGGCAGCGACCGGCATACATTATCAACCAAGACTTTGAATTATATTCTTTTAGCAGCGTTACCGATGAGCAGAGTAACTTAAAAAGTGGTCTTGCTTGTTCGTCATGCGATGATCAAGACATCAGACACGAATAACCTAATAGAATTGTATTGAGGTGGCCTGTGTGATAGTCTCAAACAGGTAATATAACGAATAAGTTTTGTACGGCGTGCCTTATATATAGCAAGTGACGCGTAACCAATACGATTAACTGCAGGGTAGATATTTTCAAGGTTTTTTTCTTCTTTTGTCAAGGCATAAATTTATTAGAAATATCAGAGTTAAGTTCTGATACCATCTAAATGACACCAGAAAGTTGACAGAGCACCCATATAGAACATGATTTGTTTGATGGCTATCAGAGCACAAGTTCTTCACATCGTGTGTTTGTGGTTTTTGAGGACGTTTAATTAAGTACAGTATTTAATTAGTGATTAATTCGGTTAGCGTGTTCTTAACATCGTGTGTAAATGGTTCTAGCTTCTACACATTGTACAACGACAACGGGTAGTTAAAGGTAAGTGACACAGTTTACAAACAGTTGTGAAAGTGAGCTGACACACAGCATCGAATACTACCAGTAGGGGTTCAACTATAATGTCGCTGGTATATGGTTTGGTTTGTTTGTTGTGACATCTGTATTAACAACCGTAAACGAATGCATGAACTGACACCTTAGAGGATGGGTATAAAACAATGAGCAAAGTATTAAATGTACATTAAACATAAAAACACAAAACTTGCTAAACTAATGAGTGACGAATCGAAGAAATTACATGTCGGTTGAAGGTGACGATGATTTACGATAGCGTATGTTGTTGATAGGTTGAGCGGAGAGTAGTGAGCGGAAGGATCAGGACAGATAGATTAGGACACGTGTCGGAAGGATACAATGTCGGCACCACAACGAAATATACGGAAACAAGCTTCGGACAGGTTCAATTGAATTTCCCCCAGCAGTTTCGTGAATGTTTGTTTCTGTTCGGCCGTCTGTGGTGCCGAGATGGTGCTTTAAGGAACGGGTGCTACAAATCGTGTACTACCGAGCAAACAACACTCATTCCATTCACGCACACTAAACTAAAGATAGATACGTCAGTCAACCGTTACAGCAAACCGATCACGAAGCCGGACCATAGCTTGATCGCTCGATACGGTGTGCTGTGTGGTTGGGGCGGCATTTGCAAACGCCGAGAACGAAAGATACGAACACAAAACCCAAAAGAAAAACCGAAACTGGTGGTAGAATATTTACTTGGTATCATTGTCGGTGTGCTGTCCGCTGACTGTGAGTCGCGCGATTTGGTCCGCACGGTGACGGCACGCGGGTTCAACCCTACCAGCTTGCCGATATCGATGAGGGCATGATCGCCGGTCGGTGAGTCGACATCGGTTACCTTCTTACCGTCGGCGTACACAGCGTACCCGGTGACCGGGCCGGATGAGGGTGGACGCGTTACCGGTTGCCAGGTCACGAGCAGCGTTCCATCCTGTGGTCCAGCTTCGACTTGGATCTCCTGAGCGGAAGTGGAACACGCGTTGGATAAAAAAAACGGACAGATAAAGATAGAAACCAAGAGAGAGAGAGAGAGAGAAAGAGCGAGATAGAGAGTCAGAGAGTGAAGGAGGATAACACAAGAAATAAACAAAAAACCAACGGAGAGAGATGAGGAGGGAGAGAGAGAGAGAAAGAGAGTGACGTGGTCAATGCAACGATCGTTGTGCAGTGCAGTGCGGCAGGGCGAACAAGCATTACCTGTGGCGGATCTGGCAGTCCTTTGGCTAGGGTGCGGAAGTCGGTGTACGCTCCGGGAGCTTCCTCTGGCGGTGGTCCGGCTGGTGGTGCCTGCTGCTGTCCCGGTGCTCTCAGATGCTTTGCCCGCACCGTGACACGATACTGTGTGCTTGGAGCTAGACCTGTTTGTGTCCCCGTAAAGAGAGAAGATATTGTATTGCATGCCCAACATTGATCGGCTGCTGTCCCAACTTACCCGTGATGGTGTGCCGGTAGACGCCCGGCTTAACCGTTCGCACCTCAACATTGTTCACGCAGACGACGTGCTGATGGTTGGAGTTCGCCGGTAGCCAGGAGATGATCGCACTGGAGCAGGTAATGTTCGTAGCCCGTACAGCCGACGGTCCTAGGTGTGCCGTGTCGCGGCCGATAATCATTGTGCAGGCAGCGTCACGCGATGTTCGTCGGTTCTGCGTCACACTGCGCACACTAATCCTATGTGGCTGTGGGACAGAAAAGACAGCATCTCGCGATTAGCACGGTTTCGCACAGTTCCGGCAGATTGTGTGCGTGAGTGTGGATACGTACTCGGTTGGAATCGACGCCTTCGACGAGGGCACGGGTACGTTCGGTTGCCTTGACCGTCACCTTGAGAACACCGTCCACGTACACGTGGTAGCTCTCGATCTGATTGCACATCGGTGGATCCGGCTGGGACCAGCCGATCAGTACGCTCTTGTTTAGCTGCCGTTCCAGGGTTAGGTGCTTCGGTGCAGGAACTAACACGGAGAACATTAGTTCGGCGCTAGCTGCGGCAACGTGGTTCGGCAAAGGATACAAGGGGAAAGGGACAGAGACCGAGGACGATAGTGGCGTAGACAACCCTTCGCTCACGACAAACAAACGCAATAGATGGAACGTTCATATCGTACAAACACACAGAGAGACAGAACGAGCAGATAGTGGATGCTAGTAGAGATTACTTACACTGATTACACAGAGAACTACAGTGACATGAAGGATGCTATATCGATCAGCGACATCGAACTTTGGTTGACCGATTTGCATGCAAAAAGTTCTCTTGCAGTACGAATAGAAAAATTTTAATCTATTATCTAGGAAGAAGTACATAGAATGCTGTTACTACAGTTTAAAAATCGAATTGATAGTGTTGTTCTAGGAAGAAAGTATTGATTGAAATTGATGAATTGAAGTTCTTTGAATCGTTACAACTAAATGTGTTTTATTGTTCATAT
Source organism: Anopheles maculatus (assembly GCA_002091835.1). Classification (NCBI taxonomy): domain Eukaryota; kingdom Metazoa; phylum Arthropoda; class Insecta; order Diptera; family Culicidae; genus Anopheles; species Anopheles maculatus. The sequence continues at coordinate 381,839 of KZ061709.1, read as the reverse complement.
TTTTGATCCATAACGTAGTTTGTTATGAACGGAACATCCCGGATAAAGAGTCCAATAAGAGAGCTGATGTATTCGATATTCCAGTCGCTCAGTGATAAGTCGAGGTATCTTTTTTTATGAAGTCTTTAATGCAATGGTTTCATAAGTGCGTTAAATAGTTTATGGATGCTCTCCATTCTTACAGCATTAATGGAAAATCGCAATTTAAAGAGCAATGATTAAAAATTGATTTAAATTGAGGCGCCATATTTTATACTTCCCTTATCAATATCAAATCTCAACTTTGAACGTACAAATCCAACATCAATTTTGGTCAACACACAAAAGTACTATAAAAGCACAACTTTTCCCACAATGTCAGACGAAGTAATTTATTTGAAATATTGCGCATCGTAACTGTCCCTCCATCAGCTTGATCGATTCAATACGGTGCTGTGGCGCACCACCGTATTCACCACACCAAGCTAAACGATCGCCATTGGTGACAAATCCTTCATGTTCTACCCATTGCACCCGTTACACCGCGTAAACGATCCGGACGATCACTTTGGATTTCCGATGCGTTCTCACTCGACGCTTCTTCGACGCAGCCACCATACCAGACCGAGATGGTGTAGAAAGAAAAATTGAACACATTTCAAACCGCACCGTTAGGCGACGGGTATGCATTCAGCGGCAGGCAGGCTTAATGGTTTGTCTCGGCCCGGTTTCGCTCGCGATATATGGCCGGATGGCGTGTAACATGAAAAATGGTTATCTTCCGGCTAGGTGAGGTGAGCACCGATCTGTTTTGCATCGAGAGTTCGCCTGTCAGCAGG
>KZ061709.1:289937-380970 GCA_002091835.1 Anopheles maculatus | reverse complement strand
GAACTTTATTTCTCTTTGATTGGCCGTGAATATCATTTTCAAATATTTTTTTTTACTCTACATTTTTTAAGTTACTTTATGAAATTAAAGGAATAGTCAGTGGAAAGAATAAAATTCTTCATGTTATTTTTTGCCACGCTATCGAATAAGAATCTAATTAAAACAGCTGAACCTTTGTATACCCTACAATTGAGCACCAAACAAGGAACAAAAATTTTATCGGGACTGGTTTGGTATTTAGTACACAAACTAACCTCAGCTTACAAGAATCCCTGTCTGCATTCCGGTCTTGCTTCTTTGCCCATTTCCAAGAAAAAAGAAACCCCTACGGAAAACATATTCTGCATATTCGAGACTTGGTAGAATTTTTTACATTCTGCTTCCTTTTGCAGTTGGAAATTTTCCTTCGTGTAAGCACTTTGCGTCATTCGTACACCGTTTTCCGATGTCCGTCAGGGAGATCAAAGCATATTATTTTTTTGTTTTACTTTTGACTTTTATTTTCTTCCTACAAGTGAGAGAGGGTTTCACTTTATTGGCTTTATTATGTGTAAAAACTTTTAAACCATTAACAGAACTAGGTAGCTTTACGCAATCGTAAGTTAAGTGAGGTTTGAATAAGTAAAATATTTATGGATAGAACAACAATTAATTTAAGGATAAACAGCAAAACTTCATAATTTAAATGGTTTGCTATAAAAAAATACCCAAGCGATAAAAATTAAGATTATACCGTGAGTCAGTTGAAGATAAACAGATAAATATTCTAAAATATTGTTTTCATACTTTTAAATTGTCTGCAAAGATATTTAAACTTCAAGAAATAAACATGACTTCGACAAGTAAACAATATATTAAAATTTAAGAAATTAATACAAAACCTTCCCGACTAGTTCCTCTGTCGCCCTTTGCTTCTACTTTCAAACCCTTTGCAAACATTTTACATGGAAATTGTTTTTTGGTCTAATAACCCACAGAAAACATTACATTTTTCCGTTCATTCTTTTTATTCACCACCGAGTAGGGTTTGGCTTAGCTCCAACAAACGACAAACACCAGAAACAAGAAGCCCAAAAAAAGGTTGAATATTCAAACATATTCAAACTGCATAAGAAGTTGTCAGACATTTAGGGGACGTAGCTGGTCTTTCCCGCGCTTACGCTCAAACCTTGTACCAGCGTGTTCTGTAACGAAGGTTTTCTGGGTGGAAAGTTTCGTTACGTTCCGGTTTTTATTCTCCTTTTTTGGTTTGGGCGGGACTCAAGTCACCCGATGTTACTTTACCAGGATGCGCACTCGGTCGGTTGGTTGGCATTTGCTGATGCCTTACATCGAATTTCCTTCCGTGATGAACCTGGTTTCCCAATAACACTGGCACAAATCATAGTTATGGTGCCTGACATGGCATAATATTTTATTCGATGTTTTTTCGAAACGAAACCCATGCACCCAATGGGTTGCGGTGCACTTGGAGTTGAAGTTTTATCGTGTTTTTATTTACCGTATCGACATTGCACAAAATGAAAACTGACATCGGTTGAGCAAACCGTCGGGTGCCACCACGTGTGCCTGTTTCTGTTGCTGGATTGTTTATGCGAAAACCGACCGTACATACTTGCCCTATCCTTGAGCTATCCGAGGCATGGCAGGTACGGTGCGTGCTCGGTGGGAAGCTTTATGTCACGCCGGGGCGAAAAGTTTCGCCCTCCGGATAAAAACCACCCTCCAGTCCCAATTGTTCCACCGTCTGCACTGCAACTCCCACACGAGCCGAGCAGAAAAGGCATCCGCAAACCCACAGCATCTTCAACGGTGGGTGGAGATTCTTCTGCAAAGTATGTCTACCGGATGAAACTATTTGTTCGGATTGTGCCACCATTTGCTTTCGGCAGAAATCCCACGAGAGAGAGAGAGAGAATTAGATAGCGGGCACCGTTGTCATGTGTGCAGCAGATGTGACAAAGCCCGTTTTTGCTACTGCGATACGGTAGGAAGGGAATCAGTTAAAGCAGATTCGTTATTGCCGTGTGTGCAGTGCTTTTTCTTTGTGTGGGAACCGGTGTGCAGCAAGCGTGAGCATGATGACGTCCTGAGCGTCAGCATGTCACGTGGGATTTAAATTAATAAGAACACTTTGACATGGTTTCGTGGAGGGTGGTTTTTATCCGGAGGGCGAAACTTTTCGCCCCGGCGTGACATAAAGCTTCCCACCGAGCACGCACCGTACCTGCCATGCCTCGGATAGCTCAAGGATAGGGCAAGTATGTACGGTCGGTTTTCGCATAAACAATCCAGCAACAGAAACAGGCACACGTGGTGGCACCCGACGGTTTGCTCAACCGATGTCAGTTTTCATTTTGTGCAATGTCGATACGGTAAATAAAAACACGATAAAACTTCAACTCCAAGTGCACCGCAACCCATTGGATGCATGGGTTTCGTTTCGAAAAAACATCGAATAAAATATTATGCCATGTCAGGCACCATAACTATGATTTGTGCCAGTGTTATTGGGAAACCAGGTTCATCACGGAAGGAAATTCGATGTAAGGCATCAGCAAATGCCAACCAACCGACCGAGTGCGCATCCTGGTAAAGTAACATCGGGTGACTTGAGTCCCGCCCAAACCAAAAAAGGAGAATAAAAACCGGAACGTAACGAAACTTTCCACCCAGAAAACCTTCGTTACAGAACACGCTGGTACAAGGTTTGAGCGTAAGCGCGGGAAAGACCAGCTACGTCCCCTAAATGTCTGACAACTTCTTATGCAGTTTGAATATGTTTGAATATTCAACCTTTTTTTGGGCTTCTTGTTTCTGGTGTTTGTCGTTTGTTGGAGCTAAGCCAAACCCTACTCGGTGGTGAATAAAAAGAATGAACGGAAAAATGTAATGTTTTCTGTGGGTTATTAGACCAAAAAACAATTTCCATGTAAAATGTTTGCAAAGGGTTTGAAAGTAGAAGCAAAGGGCGACAGAGGAACTAGTCGGGAAGGTTTTGTATTAATTTCTTAAATTTTAATATATTGTTTACTTGTTGAAGTCATGTTTACTTGTTGAAGTTTAAATATCTTTGTAGACATTTTAAAAGTGTGAAGACAATATTTTAGAATATTTATCTGTTTATCTTCAACTGGCTCACGGTGTAATCTTAATTTTTATCACTTGGGTATTTTTTTATAGCAAACCATTTAAATTATGAAGTTTTGCTGTTTATCCTTAAATTAATTGTTGTTCTATCCATAAATATTTTACTTATTCAAACCTCACTTAACTTACGATTGCGTAAAGCTACCTAGTTCTGTTAATGGTTTAAAAGTTTTTACACATAATAAAGCCAATAAAGTGAAACCCTCTCTCACTTGTAGGAAGAAAATAAAAGTCAAAAGTAAAACAAAAAAATAATATGCTTTGATCTCCCTGACGGACATCGGAAAACGGTGTACGAATGACGCAAAGTGCTTACACGAAGGAAAATTTCCAACTGCAAAAGGAAGCAGAATGTAAAAAATTCTACCAAGTCTCGAATATGCAGAATATGTTTTCCGTAGGGGTTTCTTTTTTCTTGGAAATGGGCAAAGAAGCAAGACCGGAATGCAGACAGGGATTCTTGTAAGCTGAGGTTAGTTTGTGTACTAAATACCAAACCAGTCCCGATAAAATTTTTGTTCCTTGTTTGGTGCTCAATTGTAGGGTATACAAAGGTTCAGCTGTTTTAATTAGATTCTTATTGTATAGCGTGGCAAAAAATAACATGAAGAATTTTATTCTTTCCACTGACTATTCCTTTAATTTCATAAAGTAACTTAAAAAATGTAGAGTAAAAAAAAATATTTGAAAATGATATTCACGGCCAATCAAAGAGAAATAAAGTTCATGTGCCAAGGCTCTGCTGTGCATGTGTAGCCAATTTATCCTTGCCTGTCTTTGATTTGGACATCTTTTTTGTTCTTGTTCCTAGAACATCCCTAGTACCGTTTATCGTTTCGTAAGTACGGAGAGCTACTTCTTCTAGCAAATTCATCTTTTGCACGATGGGCAAAGTTCCCGGTACGTGTATTTGCTGTTGTGTGGTGTTTTGCGTTCCATTGCGTTCATTTGTCTGAGAAAAGTTTGTTGCAGTAGCAGAGTTTGGGTTTTATTCTACACTTTTGTTTCTCTCTCTCTCACTCTCTTTCTATAGGGAAAATTACGCCCTAATCAAACAGTGAGCTATCTGAGTGAAGTTGAACGTGTGTTTGTGTGTGTGTGTTTGTTGCTTGCTGTGAGAATTGTTTTATTTTTCTATGGAATGTTTCATTTGAGTTGGCTAAACAAGCGTTCTACTTTGATCGTTCGGTAAGGGGAAAAAATGTTGATCTATATAGACACAACACACGTGGAAAGATGTAGAGAAGCACAGTAAAAACACATACGCACACACACACACAAGAAAAGAGAGAGAGAGAGAGAGAGATGGGGCAGAATATGCAGGCAATATTGCTACAAACAGGTGTCAACAGTCAAGGGGCGCAGGTGCAAGGTAAGAAGAGTGGTACATCAAACAAGAGTAGTAGGGCAGGAAAGAACGAGGGTTCGGAAAAAGGGAAGCCACAGAACAGATGACACGCTAGGCGCGAGACCTCGGATCCTTTCGATCCTTGGAGAGTTAAAGCGAGAGTGCAGACCTACCTGTGTCGGCTTCATCGTCCAAATCCTGACCTAGGTCGGTGTGTGTTTCACTAATCCGTGCCAGGTCTTCCGATGTGTGCGGTATGAGCGGATTGCTCGAGGGAAGTGGTGCCGGATCGAGCGGGATCGGGGCGTCGTCTGCATCGCGTAACGTTGACACTACCGCCTGATGGAACTCTAACAGGTCGTCCCCTGGTGCGAACGTAATGTGAAGTTTAGAGCATCATCCGGATGGTGATTTTGACGACGAACGCAGCCAAAACACTTACCTACTAGTCTCTGTACGAACGATGCTGGCACGAGACCTCGCCGACCGTCTAGCAGCTCCGCATCAAAGTAGCCACCTTGCGGTTCCCCATTGCCCCAGACTAATAAGTAATCACCTGCGCATAGCGCCAGCTCACCTTCGGAACCTTCCACACTGTACCAGTAGGGACGATATGGAACGGTTATACGATTAGATAGTAATGATAGGGGACGCGTTTGCAATACCGACTATCCCTATACTTACTCTGGTGGATCGTAGGAAAATCGTGCTATAAACACGCAACATCGGCCCTTGCCCGGTATGTCCAGCATGTCGACCTGAGGTTCTCCGGTACCGTTAAGAGTTAAACCGTGGGATCGTGCTAGCGGAAAGGAAGATATGCGTATGAGGAGAAGCAGCAGAGCAACTACACTATCCGGGGGATCTCTTACCGTCCAGTTCCATCCCGATGAGTGATCGGTTCTGGGTGTGCATGAAGGCAGGATTCACGCCATCGATTCCGGTATAGCTATCTAGGCCCCAGTTGGCGGGCGGAATGGGTGAGCAGGGTGTGCCGCCACGCTGACCGTAGCGCGTCAGCAGGTCCAACTCGTCCAGCGGTTTCATGTTGAGCTTCGAGCTGATGCCACCGGTACCGCTCAGCAGCGGGTTGGTATAGGTCGAGTAGGACGAGCTGGTGTTGTAGTTGGTCAGATTGGTGCCGAGCGTGCTGGTGAGCGGGTTGGTCGAGGTAAGATTAAGTCCGGTCCCTGCCCCCAACCCGCTGCCCAGTCCGCTCAGCCCGGAAACGCCCGCCCCGGTGACGCCGGACGTGGTGCCGAGCACGCTCGCTAGCCCACCGGTCGTGGCCGAATGCGTCGGGAACGTATACGATGAGGCGACCGGCGCAACGCTCAGCCCGAGCGTGTAGCTAGCCGAACCCGACGGTATCGAGTGTGTGTTGTGTAGCGACAGGACGGGCATGGTCGTACTCTACGCAGCCGAGCCGAATGACGGAAGAGAACAAGAGAACGAAGAGAGAAAAGAAGAGCACAGATATAGACATAAGATGTTAGCAAGCGGCAAGTTTTGTGCTTGGAGTGTGGAGTCACCGTGGCGACGCACAGGTACGTTTGCGGTTCGCCATCGTCGTGGCAAAAGGAATGCAGACAGCGCCCGAAAAAAAGAAAACACACACACTTCAATGCGGACAATGTCTGGCATCTGTACGCGTATGCGACATACACGTTATGTTATGGGTGCAGCTATGGCGATGATTATACGATATGGGCTGAACATGACGATGGGTGGCGGATGTACAATGAAATGAATGAAATGGAATTCGGAGGCGATAATAACAAAAGGAAAAACTAAAATCCTGCTTAGTAAACTATCACAAACTACATTCCTCGTCGCATTGGCTGTGCTGACAGTGAGCCAACACCTATCCCTCTCTCTCTCTTTCCCCAACAACGGATCCAATCAAAATGTGGCGCCCGGTGACCGAAACCCGAAAAAGAAAGAAAGAATTAGAAATAAAATAAGACACGATGCTTAACTGTGCGTCAAAACGGTCCAGTCCAAGGCCGACCGGGCCGACCGGGCAGAATTCAAATGAGGGTTTGGGAAAAATTGTCATGAATATGGAAATGGGGCTTGCGCTTGTGTTTGGTACGGAAGAAATGACGGTGCTCAGAGAATTGGGTACCAGTCAGACAAACCATTCAACCACTCAAATATTTGCCGTATAACGAGTCGCCTCGTGTGTGTGTATACGTATCCAAACAATCCTCATGTGTGTGTGTACGAGTAAGTATTAGTAGCACCGGATCTCGTACCGCTCGAGATTAAAAATTCCAATGAATGAAGCTGGTCGCCCGGCACAGATGAGTATCAATGCAAAAGTGGTTAGCATTCTAAGCGGAACGGTTCGTTGTTCGGTGATTATTTGAAACATAAATTCATAATGGAATTTGTTTGTGCGGGCGCTTTGCAGAAACGGATGATGGTATGCGAGGTATTAATGTTGATCACTTGATAGGCTTAGGCGTGTGTGTGACTAGGAACTATTGATCTATAATTGAGAATGGCAGTGATCCTCATTCCTTTAGAAGAGTATTATGAGCATACAACCAAAAACAGTCATACCAGTTTGATACGAGACTGTACTAATTATAGTAACAATTCATTGTCACAGAAGGTTCATTTACGAAGCAGTGCTATAATCTAGGAAGACACGAATCCTGCTCAATCGTCTTCCTACCCGATATTCTAACAAACACGCAAACTTTGTAACACTCGTCAGTTTAAATCAATATCGCACCAACATTCAATAAGACATGGTAGACGCGTGGCGAATTTTGAAATCATGATTCTTACCTCGACACAATCAACCAAACAAACGCCCCACACTTACTGCGTTGCTTTAAATCGGCAATGGTTTTGGGGGAGTGGAAATATTTGTTAAGCAAATATTTGACAGTATGTGCTTTGTGTGTCTACAGCGTGGCACTCGGTACGGTGTAGTGTTTGCCCTCACAGGTTCTTACACGGCCGCCAAATCTGATCCTTTCGCTAACGCCAGACATCCAGGAATACACACACCCACTCTTCACGGTTTCCAACCGCGCATCAGCGGAACCGGTGGAAAATTCATCGCAATCACAAACCACTCATTCACACACACGCTCGGTACACATGAAGCACACGCATGCACGCACGCACTGGCACCTACAACTACACCGTTCAACACGCACCGGTACTTTCTGGAAGTCGGGTGGCACCGCAGGCCCCAGACTAATAAGTAATCACCTGCGCATAGCGCCAGCTCACCTTCGGAACCTTCCACACTGTACCAGTAGGGACGATATGGAACGGTTATACGATTAGATAGTAACGATAGGGGACGCGTTTGCAATACCGACTATCCCTATACTTACTCTGGTGGATCGTACGAAAATCGTGCTATAAACACGCAACATCGGCCCTTGCCCGGTATGTCCAGCATGTCGACCTGAGGTTCTCCGGTACCGTTAAGAGTTAAACCGTGGGATCGTGCTAGCGGAAAGGAAGATATGCGTATGAGGAGAAGCAGCAGAGCAACTACACTATCCGGGGGATCTCTTACCGTCCAGTTCCATCCCGATGAGTGATCGGTTCTGGGTGTGCATGAAGGCAGGATTCACGCCATCGATTCCGGTATAGCTATCTAGGCCCCAGTTGGCGGGCGGAATGGGTGAGCAGGGTGTGCCGCCACGCTGACCGTAGCGCGTCAGCAGGTCCAACTCGTCCAGCGGTTTCATGTTGAGCTTCGAGCTGATGCCACCGGTACCGCTCAGCAGCGGGTTGGTATAGGTCGAGTAGGACGAGCTGGTGTTGTAGTTGGTCAGATTGGTGCCGAGCGTGCTGGTGAGCGGGTTGGTCGAGGTAAGATTAAGTCCGGTCCCTGCCCCCAACCCGCTGCCCAGTCCGCTCAGCCCGGAAACGCCCGCCCCGGTGACGCCGGACGTGGTGCCGAGCACGCTCGCTAGCCCACCGGTCGTGGCCGAATGCGTCGGGAACGTATACGATGAGGCGACCGGCGCAACGCTCAGCCCGAGCGTGTAGCTAGCCGAACCCGACGGTATCGAGTGTGTGTTGTGTAGCGACAGGACGGGCATGGTCGTACTCTACGCAGCCGAGCCGAATGACGGAAGAGAACAAGAGAACGAAGAGAGAAAAGAAGAGCACAGATATAGACATAAGATGTTAGCAAGCGGCAAGTTTTGTGCTTGGAGTGTGGAGTCACCGTGGCGACGCACAGGTACGTTTGCGGTTCGCCATCGTCGTGGCAAAAGGAATGCAGACAGCGCCCGAAAAAAAGAAAACAAACATACACTTCAATGCGGACAATGTCTGGCATCTGTACGCGTATGCGACATACACGTTATGTTATGGGTGCAGCTATGGCGATGATTATACGATATGGGCTGTACATGACGATGGGTGGCGGATGTACGATGAAATGAATGAAATGGAATTCGGAGGCGATAATAACAAAAGGAAAAACTAAAATCCTGCTTAGTAAACTATCACAAACTACATTCCTCGTCGCATTGGCTGTGCTGACAGTGAGCCAACACCTATCCCTCTCTCTCTCTTTCCCCAACAACGGATCCAATCAAAATGTGGCGCCCGGTGACCGAAACCCGAAAAAGAAAGAAAGAATTAGAAATAAAATAAGACACGATGCTTAACTGTGCGTCAAAACGGTCCAGTCCAAGGCCGACCGGGCCGACCGGGCAGAATTCAAATGAGGGTTTGGGAAAAATTGTCATGAATATGGAAATGGGGCTTGCGCTTGTGTTTGGTACGGAAGAAATGACGGTGCTCAGAGAATTGGGTACCAGTCAGACAAACCATTCAACCACTCAAATATTTGCCGTACAACGAGTCGCCTTGTGTGTGTATACGTATCCAAACAATCCTCATGTGTGTGTGTACGAGTAAGTATTAGTAGCACCAGATCTCGTACCGCTCGAGATTAAAAATTCCAATGAATGAAGCTGGTCGCCCGGCACAGATGAGTATCAATGCAAAAGTGGTTAGCATTCTAAGCGGAACGGTTCGTTGTTCGGTGATTATTTGAAACATAAATTCATAATGGAATTTGTTTGTGCGGGCGCTTTGCAGAAACGGATGATGGTATGCGAGGTATTAATGTTGATCACTTGATAGGCTTAGGCGTGTGTGTGACTAGGAACTATTGATCTATAATTGAGAATGGCAGTGATCCTCATTCCTTTAGAAGAGTATTATGAGCATACAACCAAAAACAGTCATACCAGTTTGATACGAGACTGTACTAATTATAGTAACAATTCATTGTCACAGAAGGTTCATTTACGAAGCAGTGCTATAATCTAGGAAGACACGAATCCTGCTCAATCGTCTTCCTACCCGATATTCTAACAAACACGCAAACTTTGTAACACTCGTCAGTTTAAATCAATATCGCACCAACATTCAATAAGACATGGTAGACGCGTGGCGAATTTTGAAATCATGATTCTTACCTCGACACAATCAACCAAACAAACGCCCCACACTTACTGCGTTGCTTTAAATCGGCAATGGTTTTGGGGGAGTGGAAATATTTGTTAAGCAAATATTTGACAGTATGTGCTTTGTGTGTCTACAGCGTGGCACTCGGTACGGTGTAGTGTTTGCCCTCACAGGTTCTTACACGGCCGCCAAATCTGATCCTTTCGCTAACGCCAGACATCCAGGAATACACACACCCACTCTTCACGGTTTCCAACCGCGCATCAGCGGAACCGGTGGAAAATTCATCGCAATCACAAACCACTCATTCACACACACGCTCGGTACACATGAAGCACACGCATGCACGCACGCACTGGCACCTACAACTACACCGTTCAACACGCACCGGTACTTTCTGGAAGTCGGGTGGCACCGCAGTGGTGGCAACAGGAGCCAGTTTGGTTAATTAAATGTCGTACGGAAGAACTACTCCACGCGCAAAAGTGATGGTAGCCCCACCGACAGGCTGACAACTATTAGTGAACGTTTTGCGTGTGTATGGGTGCGTGTGTGAGTACACAATGCGTGAAACACAGCTTTGTGCGAGATAATTTCGCCCCGGCTCGGACGTGCTACACTACAGACCGGACTGGTGGACTATTCGCAACTGGCAGGCTTTTGCGCTTTTTAAAAGGATGGCAAGAAATTGTGTCCTGCGTTTGCCGATGTTATGCTTTTATCAAGCAAATCGAACACGTTTTGGCCTCGTTTACGGTTGGTTCGTGAGTTTGAGCGCTTTTTGGGCCAGAAAGCGTCAGCAGCACAGCTTCCTGACAATGGTGATGAGCGGTGCCTAGGGAAGGCTTCAGTATGCAGAATCGCAACGTGCGTCATAAAATTAGTGGCATCGTGTGTGTGTGTGTGTATGTGTGAGTGAGCGAGTGTGTTAGCCGCATCACTTGTATGTGCGCTAGTCTTGGATCAGGGTTGCATACTACGACAAGCAAACTAGGCCATCTGAGTGTGAGAGTGTCCACATAATGTGAGAAAAAATACATGGCCATATAAGCGAAAATCTTTATATCTATGGAAGTATTTAACATTTTACGCCTATTTAGATTCGGAAAAAGGAGGGAATTGGAGAAAAATTCACAATTTTTGAAGTAAAACTGTTATGTTAAGTCCTGGTTAAAATTGTAGCAGATAAATCATGACTTCAAATGTTTTTCGAAGGATATATATTACTGGTTGGGATCTACAATTTTTCACAAATCTTCACAAACTTCACAAGCTTTTGTTTTTATTACAATTGTCCAACATTGTATTATGTCCAACTAAACATCCTAACCAAAGACATTAAGCAGGTTCTCCATTTCTTTGCCTTCATCTGCATAACTTTTATTTCCCCTGCCTTACTTTGGGAACAATTTTCTTCGCCCACTCGGCACGATCAATAAATGGTCACAAATGGCTTGTCAAAAAGTCGTAACCAGCAGTCCATTAAAAACTTAAGCTCGACCGGTGTGAAATCTTTATAGCAATCAGCGACTCATTAACTGCAGCAGAACGCTTTCATCGTTCGCAGGATGGTGTGCTGAACAATCCCAAAAATGGCACGGTCGATGTTGCCGACACCTTCCATCCCAGTTTGATAGGGAGATTGGAGGCTTGGATGGGTTAAAATCAGCACAAACAACTCTTCGTCACAAACCACATGTTTAAGTTTGCTGGACAAAAACAGCCACAGCGATGATGCTGGATGGTGACGTACCATACGGGCTGCGGAGAGCATATAAACTCACACATATCCACAACAAATGAGACACGTAACACAAAAAAGGGGGAGAACAATAAATCCAACATTTATGGAATAGCGATGGACATCCCATCCCGGACACAGTAAGAGTGTAAGTGGCCTCACAAGCTGGTCCAGTGTTGATAACGTTGCATTATTTGTGTGAGGCGTTGGGGATTCACGATTGATATTGGGGACCACTTTCCGTTTGACCATTCGGCAAAGGGATGGATCGAAAGGAACAGCTTGAATGGGATGTTTTCATTTGTCTGGAGATGGTCTGTCGAACCTGTGCCTCTTAATGGTTGTGTCTCTTAAGCCTCTGTTTGGGAGAAGAGAAGCCACAGATCGTAAGAATAGAAAATGATTCAATATCTCAAGGGACCAGTTTACCGCTTATCCGAAGCAGCAGAGGACACATACGCACACACACACTCACATCACAACCACTGCAGCCAAATCGATCGAAGCATTTGGGCTGGTGAGATAGTCTGCCTATTTTTTTTTATACAACATGCGAATGGAATGCATGTGTGTTAAAGTTTCAAAGTGTTGTTTTTGGTTGTCTCTGAATTGCTGTGCGTCGCTGTGGCTCCGGAACGGAAGTATAAATCAAAGCGCCAACGCTTTGAGCCGCGCACAATAACAACAAACAATTTTTATCGCAGAAAGGAGTGCGCGTTACAAGCGTCTCTCGGCCAAGCGGTACAAATGCGTGCGGATTGGTGGCAGCACGAACCTTAGTGCCTCAGTTGTTTTTTCCCCCCTCCGAAAAGAAAACTCGTTTGGAGTTGGTTTAGTAGCCCAGCTGGTGCGTGGTGGTAGAATTGGTTGCGAAATAGCGTCGGCATGCATTACAAATCATTACATTGTATCATACTGTGGGCGACCGGTTAGGAGCCGGTTATTACATCATCCTATCTTTTAGGACCGCTCGACGAACGTTGGAGCTTGTACAGGAAGTGTTTGTGTGTGTGTGGGAAGTTGAAGAAGTATGAAAAACGGTTTTGGCCTTGCGATTTTAGTGCTAATAGGAGCAGAAAAAGAGTGAGTTTTGACCTTGTCGGCATAAAATGATGATGTATCAAAGTGAAGATTCATTGTCGACCTTCTTGTTATGTGTTTAAACATTGTTTTGGCAAAACGGATAGGAAAGTAGGATATTATAACGCTTTGAAAGCAAAAATAAGCAGAGAAAAACACTTTAGTTGAATAGTTTTTCTTTATCCTTAAAATAATTTTTGACGTTACTTTCAAACAAGCAGATATTTCGTTGCGATATTTGTAACAAATCACACGACAGATCCGCTTCGAAACAGCACACAATCGATCGTTCGTGCGCTTCATTTCACTTTCCGTCTTTAATTGAGACGAATGATGTAAACATGAGTCAGATTTTCCATCCAATAAACCAGTTCCGAGCGTCTTTTTATTGGAATGCTGTAAGCGTAAAAAGACGAACTGCCCGAGCCGCTGCTAAGTGGCATCCGTCGGTTCAGCGTAGGCTTCGAGCGGATGTTGAATTGTGTATTCACGCTTTAAAGCATGGCCCGTCCGGATGCTCGTTCTATAATCAATTTTATTAGATCTGCGCCATAATTGAAAGAAAGCGCGCGGTGAAGTGGGTGCGCGTCTGTTTGCCTTGTGTGGTCTGCTGCCAGGCAAACGCATCTTTGCGGTTTGCCAGCACCAAACGACCGACTGATGGAAGAACATCATAGCCCAACGGGACGGTACAGCTGGTGCTGCGTTGCTATTTTCATTTGCTGCTGTAAATGAATTTCTGCACCATGGTTTTTGCAGAACCGCGACCAGGGGCGGAAAAATCATCCCATCAGCGCACCAATAAATGGGTGTGGCGCAAAAAAATACAAGAAGCCAAGACAGGCTAACGAACCCCGGTACGTACTTATTAAATGTAGCCATCCGCAGTGGTTTTGTTTGTCGCAGCGAGCAGTATCGCGAAAATAGTAAACAAAAAAAGAATCTATAACCAAACCACACAACCGGCCGCCACAGTAAATGCGAAAGAAAAACGACCATCAGGGCCGGGATCGCTGGCGGGAAAAAGTGGGTGCCAACAAAATGTTCCTTCCCGGGTTTTGATACTCTTAAGAAGTTTTTGATGTACATAAAAATATCGCCCCAGCGCCGAAAAAGTTATGCGATGTGTTTTGTCATAAACAATGCCCGGGAAGGAGGAAAAGGTCAGCACGGCAAAGCGCCGGATTTTTGGTGGTGCGGTTTTGGAATTTGAGCTGGGTTCCGGGGTTTTTTTTTGCGTTGTTGAAAAACACCAATACCGTAAAAGATAAAACACAACCATCGGTAAAATAAAAACCCCGAGTTTGTCGCTCATAGCTGCTGCTGCCCATTACAGTGGACCAGATGATAGAAAAGGGGTGGAAAAACGAAGCTATGGAAATAAGGAGAAATGGTAATTCTGACTGTGCCTCGATCTAGGTGGTACGGTACGGAAGTCAAACACTACGGCTTTGGTTTATCGGTTAGCTACGGGCATGCAATCGAAATCGGGATAATGGGATAACTAGTTCAAGAATACGGCTATAGCTACGGATCGAATACGTGTTGGTACTTCTTAGCGATGGGAATGTTGAGTTAGCGGGTTCAACAGGAGCGTCACGCAAAACTACTGCGCCTGGTATTTATGTTTTTGTTAGAGCGCGAACAGCAGCTAGTTGGTCGAATGGGCTTGAATTGAAATTATACGGTGGCAGGACAGTGTTAATCAATTCACTCAACACTGAACTGAGTTTATCCAACTTTAATTTCACAAGTTCGATAAACACTTAATTGTGTTTCATGGTAAAGCTTTTGGAACCAATTAAAAGATCAACCATTGCCAGGTGTGTGTTAGGTTGTTGTGTTACGGACCGGGAGGGATGAAGGAACGGATGGTTGGAAAAATTAAGTTTGTTGCTATTTTTGCAATGATATTCAAATGGTAAGGGCTAGTAAATTACAGCAAAAGTGTGGCTACATGGAGACGCCTGGTGTTTCATAAGGAGACGCCTGGTGCTTTATAAGGAGACGCCTGGTGCTTCACGTGGAGACGCCTGGTCGTTTGTAGACGAAAGGATTCGTCTGTTGAAATAAAAATTCTATTTACTCCTGTTACTATGTTGCCTCATTTTAAAACTATTTAAAACATACAACGAAATGATGCAGGATGCCAAGATACTGTGAGATGATATGATGAAATGTGTATGAGGGGTGGGTTTATGATTGAACGAATGAAGGTGTGCTGATGAGGTAACGAAGAGCATAGACAAAAACAAAAAAATCACAACAAACAATGATAGTTTTCTGTAAGGCACCTGGCAGAGGGGTGGCATGGTGGTGCTCATTGGATTTGCCCGGCTTGGCAGTGGCGAAACGTTGGCGTTGGTCGAGTAGTGGTTCGTGCTGCTCCCACCGGTTGACGATGTGAGTGCGCTGTACTGTCCGTCGGTCAGCGCATGGCTGCTGGTGCTGGACGTTACACCCATCGAGCTGACGCCCCCGGTGATGGAGCTGATGCCGGCGGCCATTGCCGAACTGACACCGCCGCCCGCTCCGCCACCACCGAGCCCGATCGCGTTCATACCGAGCGGACCGGCAGTGGGCATGGTGGCGCCGGTCAGCCCGGACAGACCGCTCAGCATCGCCGAGGTCGATATCTGTGACGCGAGGCTCGACGGTGTCTGGTGAAGGTGCGTTTGATGCGACGACAGGCCGAGGCTGGTCGAGACGCTCGACAGCCCGCCGGACCCGAGCGCCGACGACATGATCGGTCCGGTTGTGCGTGGATGCTCGAGCTCGGCCAGTATGCGATTGTCCTAAAACGAGCGATCAGGACAGGATATCAGTTGTCGGATTCCGGTTGCCATTCCGTGCTCGTGCGTTCGTAGTGCGCGGGCCAGTGGTCAACGGCGAACATTTTGCTATGCCGGCTGGTAAAGGAGGCGACTACGTTCTTCGGTTTTTGTTTTCATCCGGCTGGCGTGCGTGGTTCCAAGCCGGCCGTAACGGCTTGCGGGAAGCGCAAGGACAACGTGAGGACGTGCCGAAAACAAAACGAAGAATGCTCGGAAACATTCCTGCCAGCTTCATAACGCTTCTGTACCATTTGCAAACGAACGAACATGACGGAGGTAAATCGCGAGAAATGAAATCAGTGTGAAGAAGAAAACCAGATAAGAGAGAAACTGCACACTAAATCGAAAGCAGAAAAAGCTTAATTTTGTTGGTAAATTATTTGCCCATATTTTGAATATGCTGGAAGTATTATGATTTTAATAAGAGAATCTAATCAATCTGTCTTTTTAACTATCTGATATCTATTGTAAACATTGAACTATGTACACAAATTGTACAAACTATTCTAATAAACAGCTTTATCCAAAAATGTAAATTAAGTGAGTTCAGTAAGTTTTATAAACCAATAAAAATGTTTGAGTTGTTTCATTTGTAAAACAAAACATTTTAACAATATAATAACGATAATTTCGAATCAAAAATGTAAAACCATGCTTTTTGATTGATTTTTAAATGAAAATTCTCAGAAAAACATTCATTGCTATTTAACTTGTCATGAAATCATTCGTTAGATTTTCCAAAAACAAAATAAAAATCAACATCCTTTATGACAAACACTCTAACGACGGTAACAATGCACGATTCGTAAAACACAATTCATCCTACGTAAAAAAGTTTTAGAAAATTAAAGCACACAATTAATCTATTCACTATTCTATTCATCCACTTATTGGAACATTTTTTGTTTTGCTATTCTAGTCGAATGAATCATGTGTGAGGAACGAATTGCTGTCGTACGCAATTCAAACCAATTCACGTTGGCAAAGTTGGGTACGGGAAAAGGGCAAGAGTAAAACAGAAAGAAAAAAAAAAATCAAACAAACAATGCACCAGGATCAATAAAACGATAAAAAGCGGCACCACAGCCGGTGCTAGTAGCAGAACAATATAATCCTGCACGTTCATGGGTACTAGGAAACAGTTGACTGCTGTTTGTTCGGCAGAACCTTAAAAAAAGCAAACAAGATTGAACTAAAGCACCGAAAAGTATGGAAAAGAATTTGAGTAAAAAATTGGAAAGAGTTTAGCAAAAAAAATCAAACAAACAATAACACAAAAGTTGGATAAATCCAATCAGAAAACAACCGATCGTTTGCAAGTAAACCGGGGAAGAGAAAAAAACACAACTGAAAGCAACAATGACTGACAAATAAGTGAAAACAACACAAACAAAAAAACAGAGCAACGTGAATGCAGTTTTGAGTTTGTTCTCTAGTTTAACACACATACATTAGCAATGGATAAACGTGCCTGTTCGATCTTTGCCATTATTCTATCAATCTCGGTCCCTTGCTGGTGTCCGGTTGGTGTTGGCGCCCAGGTGACGGTGCTGCCGCCCGTGTTGCCGGTGCTGCCGGTACCGATGCCGCTGCTGCTGCTCATACCGATGCTTGTGCTGTGCCCGATACCACCACCCATACCGTCGAGCGTGCGACCTCCACTTCCGGTGGCCATCCCGCTACCGTAACCCGCCAGCGAACGCTCGAGCGCGCTGGTGTTGGTCGTGACCGAGCTCGTGTGACCGTAAGCGCTGCTGCCGATGCTGTTGAGTGTGGCGCTAGCGGACGAAGGATTGATCGCGGTGGCGGTGCTGCAGCTATTGCCGACGGTGCCCCGACCCGTCATACTATCGCCGATGCCGCCCAGCATCGTACCGCTCGATCCACTCGGGCCGGAACTGTGCGAACGGCCGGGTCGCGATTTTAGGGCAGCTGATAGTTCGAGCTGTAGCTCCTCGCATCGCACCGTTTCTAGTGCGGCCTGTCGTGCGGGAGGCCATTTTTAATTTAAGTTTTTTGTTGTTGTGTGGGTTCGGCAGCACACACCCATCCACACAAAAGGTTTTTTTTTGGGGCAGGTTGTCGAAGCGCAAAGAAATAGAACACAATTATGGTTGATTCGTTTTGTTTTGTTACTTTGGCCATCTCAAGTTTGGCCAACGAAATGGGATGGAGAACGTAGGATTGTAAGGAGATACAGGTGTATGTGTGTGTTTTTTTTTGGGAAGTGTTTGTGCACAGAACAGATAGTGGTAGTAGTAGTAGTAGCTGTTGTTATTGAATACTGTTGTTACGTGTTTCGGTTTCTGCTCAGGGTCAATTGTAGTGTGGGCATCAAACGATTAGAGAACTGATTGGCGAGGGATGTGTTTTCTGTTTTGTTTAATTGCTTGCAGCTAACAGAGGCAGAGGTGATTTCTTTCTCAAAAAAGAAAAACAAAAACCAAAGACAGTAAGAGCGCTAGAGTCACGCGGTACATTTGGGACGAGGTTTTGTTTTGGTTTTGCTGTTTGAGCTTGTACAAGAAAGTGAGTGAAAAGGCGCACGCTTAGATAGAGAAAGCTTGACAACAAACAGATTACATTCATACATGGATAGGTAGGCCCTTAACTACATACAAACATCTATACCGCTGACAGCCAATCAGCTCGAACGCTATACGTTACAGCCACATACCACGAGTAAATGATAGCACAATCAGGTAGAAGGAATGTTTACACATAATACGAAAGAATAATGACAATGTGACAACAGTTTTATATTCATTACGGGCGTACATTCTCCCTGCTAGCTACAAATGAGATACATTAGAAAGAATAAGTTCATTTTACAGCAAAAGCATTAGCATCAATATCAACGTTGAGTTGGCATGAACTTCCCAGCGCAAACGTTTTCTACGGCACGTGGAAAAGCTCTATATCTACGAAATAATCAACCACTTTCTTGAGAAGCAAAGAAAAATTCTACGGAAATCGTAAACGCGTAATAGACAGAGAGGTATTTAACAGATGTTACGAGAAAAAGAACAAAACAAACAAGATAAGGGAAAGTAATTTAAAGAGTCAAGTGATAAAAACGCTTCATATTGAAAGTTTCCGAGAAAGTTTGCGCATGAGCATCAGTAAACGTTTTGCATAAAATGTGGAAGATGTGTTCTGTTTTTTTGTTTTTGCTTCAGTTTTTAGTTCCTCGAAGCTGGTAGATAATTTAAAATGGAAAGAATTTGCTTAAGCATGCTCTCTACAGAATGTTTGTGATTAATTATGAGCGCAACAATGTTTGAAGTTTGATGGACGTGCACAAGGTTGGTAAGAAAATATCGCCTTTCGCTCGATGAGGAGATTTATATCAAAAGGGGAAAAAATGTGTTTTGAGAAGAGTCTTAAAGTTGAGCTCATTTTGTCATTTTTTTAACTAAAATCCACTTTTTAACCTAAATTTCAGATAGTTTAGAGCTTAACAATAAGTAGAACAATGAATCACACGAAGATCGATGTTAGAACGACCAATTTTATGGTAGATAAATAAATTTTATGTCTCTTTCAGTCGTTCGAATAGTTTAATGAAACGTTTGTCAACGAAGATCAAAAGCTAATAGAAAAAGAAAACAGTTGGAAAGGAGCTTTAAAAGCTTGCAAAACTTTCTACAACATTTTCACATTAGCAAGCATTCGAGCAAGTGTTGCTGATATCGCTGGATGTAACACCGTATCAAAGAATAGTTTATGTATCGTCAGCAATTGAATATTCGGCCCCTACCAGCTTACACTAGACAGACACAAAGGGTGTGTTCGAAAGTTCGAACGAACAGGACAAGAACGTACCATATGTCGATGGAAAATTATACCCACTGGAGACTTTGCTGATCATTTGACGCTTGTCTACTGTTGTTGCGACATATGGTTAATATTTTACCTTCTTTTTCTTTACTCAAGTCTCGTTGTTATAGTATTTGAAACACGCTTTCTTCAGCTCACTATTACGGAACGCCGTTCGTAGCACACAATATCGTAGTGAAAAACAAATCGTTTCCCATCTTTTGCTGCCCAAGACCGCAAGACCAACTGCAAGTCCTAAGGTTTCGAAAAAGCTACCGCCGGAACCGCAATGTCACAAACCGAGCCCGGGAAGGCTCGTGAGCGTAAAATTAATGTATTTTCTTCTCCGCTCGGGGTTTCGCACTGTTCTTGTTGTGACTTCTATAATTGAATAGCCACTTTGGGGGTAATAAAACAGACATGCTCACGTAAGTTCGCTTGCGTATCGGTCATAAATCTCGCTCCACGATTTGCGACGATGTCAGGAGGCAAAAGTCGCTACTTTGCTTCAACCAGCTTGCTAGTCTTGCTTGCGAAGAGTGTGTCTGTGTGTGTGTGTGGATGTGTGAGTTGCGGGTGCTGGTTTGACCCGTAAAGAGCGGAGGTTTGTGATCGTTCGGCTGCGTGCCCGGGGGGAAACCACGAGGTGATGGGTTTTATCGGTCCCTCACACAGGGCGACCGCTGATTCGCGAGAGTTTTGTAAAATATTGTACGCGTTCGATAAGCCGTTAAGGTGGTTACGAGTAGATTGCATGCGGTTTTAGAGCAAAAGCGGGCAGGTTAGAAAGGCGAGATCATAAATTTACTGTTTAGTTGGTGAAGCGATTTTTGTTTGAGAAAGCAAAATGGGGAAAAAAAAAGAAATGCTACAATATATTATGGCTATAGATTTGGTAAGGCCTTTTGGAAAGGCCTAATTTAATGATTGGGTAAGACACTACTCAAGATGCTTGAAATTGTGAAATTGTGGGAGCCCAGTGTTTTTCTCTCTCTCTCTCTCTCTCTCTCTCTGGTACATTTCGATCGTAAGAGCACTTCTAACCTTTCAACGGTTGAACGAATTCATTTGATATTTGTATTTTCTTTTTACTAAAGGCCTGTTGTCATGCAATAAATGTGAAGTGGCTCATAATGATTGTTTTGTAAGTTGTATAAAACAAGCCCGAAAGCTGTAGTGGTAGAAAAAGTACTAGATGCCTTTGTACATTTTGCTATTTTATAATTTTTTTATCGATTTAGCCCGATGTTTCGTAAAGAACTGGGCGTCTCCATCGTTGTTGGTCCATGTTTGATTTGACATTAAAATAACTAAATTTAAGGCAATAATTTTCGCGATAGTTGTTCATAAACCGTTCAACGATTCAAAAACCACTCTTAAAATTGATATTTTCTAAAACTTATTGTACTTTGTTAAAGTGTAATTAAATAACTGGGCGTCTCCATTAGAATTGTTATTTATTTTCAAACATATGAAACATTAAATTCATGCAATCCAACTACTCGGACACATGTTTGTTAACAATATTATAACACAATATTTTAACAAATACACTCAATATCTACTATGATTCTCTGGGCGCCTCCATTGAGATTGGGTTTAATTTTAAGTAACATATTACATTTATTTGTGGCAAGACAGTTACTTATGACCATTAATTACTAATGTATTCAATATTTAAGATATTTAAGTTTCAATGGTGTAATAACAGCGATAAAATATTCTCTATCTATAAAAATGATAGCCAAACTTAGATCGGAAAAGCTTCCACAGTTCCTGACCAAATTATTGACACTGGTTAATGAGAGAACGTTTAAAAAGGTTCCTAATACTATACAATGCCGTTGTTTCTCTCAGGTAATCTTATTCGGCAGATTACCTCCACTTCAGATGATGAAAGAACAAATATTGTCCAAACAACAGGGGACAAAACACCCTCATCCCTTTCCTTTCCCGTCCAGTAAACCAGCGAGCACCGGCATATTTATCATTCGTCGGCCATCTTCCCAAAAACCGGACAAGTGGACGTAATGTTTCACCCATTTTGCGCTTGCTACTACGTCTGCTTGGCTCAAAAATGTTCCGTTCCGTTTCCGCTCCGTCGACTGGAACCGGAACGGAAACAAGCAAAATGGTTCGCCACCGACGACGGTGCAAGCGCTCGCGTGAAAAATGTAACTTCTGGAAGACGTAGATCAGGTGCGGTTGAGAAAAGGCCTCTCTCGTGCCCGCTTCGGCGACTCACGGCACACTCTTGCGGTAAAAAATCGTCGAGGTTTGTCTGCAATTTATCACTTTTAATTGCATAACAAGCTGCTGATAAACCGGGCGTGGTTGGCTCGTTCTATAATGTTCCGATTAGCACGGCTAGTGGAGTTTTTCTCCCTCCCACTGGCTGTGTGCACGCGGACTTTCCCTGCCGGCCAAGAACTTGCTAATTACTTCGTCATTTTTGTGTAATGAAAAATGAACGGCCCCCGGTCGGTTGCGAGCCGTTCCGGGCGGTTGCGGCGTGTCATCGGTTCGCTGAGCGCCACCATTTCTAGTTGTTTCCGGTGCTGCTGCTGCTGCTGCTGACGATGACGCCCGTGCTGAGGACGGCGATGATGATGATGATTACGGTGCGCTGTTCGTTTGCCAACGGCTTTCCTGTCACTAGTTCTGTGCCACGTGGTGTTTCCGGTAACAGTTAAGGTAAGAAAGTTATCATCGTCCCCGCCAACGTGTCCTCCCACACGCGTGCGCTCACGTAGAAGTTACCGGGGGAAGCGAACAAGAAAAAAGCACACACAAACACACCGTGTGACTCGCTTTTATCGTCCTTGACTCCGCAACTGGCTGTTAATCAGTGGGAGTGTTTTTCGGTAAGGGTTCGATGTGAAAAAGCAACCCACAAAGCAAAGCAAAATGGAGAGCAAACCCCCAGACCAAACTTCGCCACGTATACGTAGATGGTAAAGGTCGATGCTGAAGGTTGGCGTTGACAGTTGATGGTGCTTCAACCGTGAAGGAAACGCGGTCTAGACTTGTGTTTCATTGACGCCCCGCAGCTAAACAGCAGCTTAGCCTGTACCAACAATAAGCCACCCACACGCACGCAACGGTTTGTGATCGGGGGAGAGTTTTTGCTACAGCTCATGCAACAATAAACAAACAACGAAACACAGCAGCAGTGTTGGAAGTTTCGGAAGACGCATTCTAAACGGTTCGAGTCATAACGTCCCCCTGCACATACGCACAATCAACACACGACGATAAACGGGCGATTACAATCAACACAGACGCACAAACTGATTAAATCTACCTTAATCAACACAAAAAGACATACGCAACAATACAACACGACATGAAACACATGAAAAAGATTGCAATTATGTTCTTAATCTTAAGCGAATTAGAAACTGAAAAGCGAAATGGAAAAAATTGGACTTTTACTAAAGAGAAAAATGAAAAGTTAGAGGTGAAGCAATAAGCAATATTATGTAAAGATTCAAAACAACAAACTTGAACCGGAAAGGAAAAAACACAACAACATTTGCCGATTAACTATACTAAAATACTGCATTACTGGTTAAAGCTACACGATCGACAACGAACGAAAAGTAAAGTTGAGATGAATAGCTAAGCGTAGGTAGATCGATAGCACTTAGTAGTAGTTAGTGGTAGATACGTGTGTTGATGTTGATAGGATGTGTTTTGTTGAAGGTAAATGTACAGCAAACTGTTAGTAGGTGATGGTGAAAATCTGTTCCTTAAACACGCCAAGTAGCATCTTGACGACGTAAAGTACGAAAATGTAAGATTAGGTGTTACAATGCTTGAATGTATGTTGTTAAGATGTGGAATGTTAGTGTTCCCAATACAGTTTATAATAAAACGGAAGAAAATATTACTAAAACCTCAAACAATTACATGTTTGCTGAATGAGGAGTTGGTGAGCTACTGTTATGATGTTTCGGTTTGTTTGTTTGGTTTTGTTTGGTTGGAATAACAGCGTGTGGGTGCGATGATGTTACAACGGATGGAAGGATTGAGGAATTGTGTTTACTATTGTTTGTGTGTGTACGTTTGTGTGTGGCGGGAGTTATGGTAAGTATAGAAAATTTGTTAACACAGACCTTCTTCTCCAACTCGCGGGCTCTGGACTGCAACGTTTCTATCGGTTCACCTATCCTACCCATGCCGGACGACATACCTCTAAGCTGTGCCAGAGCGTCCTGTAAATGGAGCGTGTGAAGAGAGAATCAATGAGAAAAAACGGTGTGAATTGATGAGATGCGAGATTGATGATGTCTCGGCCCTGTAAGAGCTTTCGGTTAAAGGTGGCCCATCAATCAGGCGACGCAGAGCCCGGATAAACATGAGTAAGTGCATGTGCCCCGAATGCCCATCCGTAATCCGGTACCGTTTAGGCTGCACGGCTGGATCGAGCGCGTTAAGTCGATAGCGGTAGACATCGGCAACAAGATAATCCTAGTTTTGCGTTTTATTTTTGCCAGAAGTGAGTGAGTGCTTTCGCAGTGTTGATATATTGAATCGTTTGGAGTGTGTTCAACGAAATCAATTCGATAAGGTTTGATCCTAAGCAGCTGGAATGGTTTAAATTGTAGAGCAGTATTGAGAGAGTTATTGCCGAAGTGTACCTCAACACACAAACAGCAGAAACACGTTTAAAATCGTTCCATCTTCACAATGAACCATTTGTTCGGAAGAGAAAACAAAAGAATCGCCGAATGTCTGCGAGACAGCATTAATTGAGCCAAGAAGCTCAACCAGCAAACAATTGGAAAAGGTCCAAATATCGGAAAATGAACACCCAATAATGAGCTCCAGCAGCAGTTTTATTAAAGCGAAAAATTTATCATCTCCGTGCAGCTCAGCAGGGTTGACAGATGATTGGAAAATTATCGGAAAGCAATTAGCAACGGTCCGTGCTTTGTGATGCTTCTTTAGCACCCTTGCAGTGGTTTGCTGGTTTGTTTTATGCTCATTTTCGTTGCAGCTCTTTGTGTGCGAATGGCGTAATGATAACAATAATGAAGAGGGATTTTTTTTATCGATGATAATGAAATGAAGAAAAGAGAGCTAAATGATGCTTAATATTGATTTTAGGAGTATTTTTGAAGAAGTACTTCATTATTTAGGGAGAACTTTTAATATCGGTAGTCGAAAATGACACGAGAAATAACGATTCAATGTGAAACAAACTGAAGTCTTTCTTAATGTTTAGAGTGATGTGTGGATATTTCTGTAGACACAATAGAAACAATGAATCCCTGTTTTTATTTGGAAACCATTTTCTAGCGAAAACGACAAAAAATATCATTTATCTTTAATAATGCTCCCGAATGATTCTCAAGAAGAAACCCAACCTTGGTCTACTTATTTCTTTCGGAAAATGCTTCCGAAACACCCACAAATGGGCGTCGTTCACGTGATGCTCTCGGTAGGTCCAGTCCCCAGCAGAGCAATAAATCGTAGCCAAAAGTGACAAAACATCAACGCAAATGAGCGAGCCTGGGAGTTTTAGCAAAGTAAGCAGCAACATTGTTGCTTCGGAACTTGCTTCACGGGTTTGCGTGAGCCGGAATTACAGTGAGATGATTGAAGAACGTCAATGTGTGTCGGTGTGCGACATTTTCTCACCACAGATAATGGTGTGTCAATGGCATTACAAGGCCCATTGTTTTTATCGTGACTTTCTGAGCGCCGTACCGCTTCAAAAAGGACCGAATAGCAGACGACAGGATGACGTGTGACTTTTTCGGCACGGTGAGTTGGAACAAGGTCGGAAGTATTCTCGGATTATGAACTTGTGGTTCGTGGCTGTGGATGATGATCGTGAAAAGATGGGCTTGTGAAAAGAGTTTGCCAACGAAACGTATGGGTTTCTGTTCCGGATCTTAGAAATCCGCGACTAGTTTCGGTACGCCATCATGATTCATGATAGAGGATGAATTATCATTCGCGGTGATCACAATGATGCTAGTGTCTTTTCGTTCTAGGAAAGAAAATGAACGAAAACAGCACACAGTCACACACACTAACACGCGCATGTCTTTCTTACTTCTTAATTCAAAGCTAAGATATGCATGCATATAAAGAGATAAGATTAAAAAAGGGGAAAATTGAACGCTTTAGTAATAAGTTGGAATGAAAAAAACCTGCAATGAAAACGTGCATAAAAAGGTAGGTTTGGCTAGAACTCTATTTAAAACGAAAAACAAAAAAACAATTTGGGGATAACTATTTGAACGATAACGAAACACATACTTACTGCCGGCGGACACATTTCCATTGCACGTAACGTACGATAAGCAGTATCAGGACTATTATCCTAGCGCCATTTGAAGCTCATTCTTGATAATTAAGCTGAGCACACAATTCGTTCGACATTGCGAAAAGTTTGCTCTCACCCCTAGAGCTGTCGGCCAAAATAAAAAATAAATACACGTCGCACGAACGTTATCGGAATTGAAAACGGGTGAAATCGTGTGTACGAAAACCGGTTCCCATCGCACTTAGTGCGCTAAGTCGCCCTGCTTGATTGGTTGGAGCGTAGAACCGACGAACGGCAATGTCATTGCCCTGCTGTCCTCTTTGACGTGCATGCCTCGTGGGGCTTTTTGGGCGGTGAAAAGCGGAAAAGCGGTTGCCACGTAAATGATAGCGACAACGTGCATGAGAGTGCTGTCGCCAAAATCTTCGCTTTATGGGTATAATCGAAGGGCACAAAGTAATAACGCTTATGTCATAAGCTGGGTGTCGCAAAAAAACCCCTTTCCTCTTATCGAATCATGTACGGGTGAAAGAAAGAAAGGGGGTGGGTGTGATTGGGGTTTGGTGAAATTGTGTTGCGACCATACCATGTGTCTGCTAGCTCGCGTTCGGTATATCTGTGAGCGTAATAATGGATAAATTGTGTCCCATTAATGAAAGCAGCAATTTCGGTACCGTCACGCTAGTACTTGTCGGGCAGAGATTCTTGATACGTCTAGCAACAGCGACTCTGTGTCTAGCGCAACCGAGTTGTTGTATGGAATGGATCACCAAGGTGGAAATTGGAAAAAAGAGCTTTAATTGTAGCAGCTTTAAACATTTAATAAGAAACTGCACAGTATTGATTGTGCGGTGAAAGGCCTCGCACTATAATTTATCAATAATAAACTAATCAAATGAAAAGTATTCATTTTGATTGTTAGGAAATGTTTTCACTTATGCTATAGTACTTCATTTAGAATTACGTTTAGCTGTTATTTGGAGAGAATTATTTAATTTATGTGGACTTTTTTTATTCTTATGGTAATTCTTAAACTTTTATGGCAATGAAGTGGGGTTATCAAGTTGTTTTTTTATGAACCAGGGATGGCCCATTGAGTTGTCGTAGGGTGCAGGTTGCTTCAACCTGGTCTTACAATACAAAATCTTATAATACAAAATTATATCTTTAGAAAAGTAAACATTAAATTGCTTCTTTAGCACAAGTTTGGCAAATGAGTTTGATAACACTCATCAACTTCTTCTTTGCTTCATGAGATCCGATTAATAATTTCCTCTACACTACCAGATAGTCTGGTGCATAGTCTTAACATGAATTTATAAAAGTTAATATTAATTGGAGTCAATTACACAATCCTTAATGTAGAAAAAAAAATCAACAAATTTTGGGTTTTTGGGAACGCAGCTAATTCGTGAACCAAAAATTCAGCCACAGGCTTTATTCTCGTTTTCTACTTTAAATACTTTGTTCCGTGACTTTTTCCTCTTTCTTGGATGAGTCCCTTCTCACTTGTTTCTCGCCTATTTTGCATCTTTCGCCATAAGATGGCGGTGATCAACGTAAATATGATTTGTTGACAACACTTACAAATGTTATTTGTCGGATTAGTTTAGATTATTGGTCTTGTAATATAGAATTTATAAAATTTAGATTATCTATTTTATTTAGTATGATAGGAAATCAAATTAACACATGAATTGATCCAGATGTTTCTTTCTTGGCCTAACGACCTCTTAGGTCATGCCTGCCATTTCTGGCTTACTAGACTTATTGTTACCGCATAGTTGGATAGTCAGTCCTCACTATGGGGGAACGGCTCAGATGAGATTTGAACCCTGGTCCTGTCGTGTGAAGACCGGCACCGCTGTCGCATCTACCACCGGGCCGGTAAAATTTTAGTAAATTTTTATTTACTATTCAACTTCGTGATAAGTCCATGCTGTATGTAAATCAATTTATATTGCATTCGAATCCACAACTTGTAGTTTGCCAACTCCAACGTCTAGTATTAAGATTCATATACTCATAATGTCGCTGACAGGATAGGCCGCATCATCGAAACATAAGATTGCATAGTTTAAGGCGTAAAATAAGGTTATTAAGCTTAGCAATCGCTACAGGTGCCTGCGTCACAGAAATGCACACGTTTAGGAATTAGTGAAATAAAATCAAGGTTAAACTCCCCAAAAGGTACTGAAAAGGGCCTTTCCTATTCATTGAAACTTATAGACCTGTTGTACATGGGTTTTACTTCATAAATTATTTCTAAAAACTAATACACCAAAGTAGTTAACGATACCTGATAGTATTAATACAAAAATACGTTTTACTATTTTTACCCTTAAACCTGTCCAATCAACCACCAACGCTAAAATGCTGGTGTGGATACGTCCAACGTCTCGCCGTGCATGGAGCAGCTAGTGCGGAAACGGTACTTAAGCGATAGCAGTTTTACACAGCCCACAAACATTTGCACCCTATAAAACTGGAGCGGATATTGGAAAATCCTGAAAATGGGTTTTTGCTGTCCCCAACCAATGTCCCCGTTTATTAATAGCACAGTTATTTAAAGACCCTGACATCGATGGTTGATCGACAAGCGCGGGCAGTGCACATACAAACACACACACACCTTTGCCACCATGGTCTGTGGAATCTAAAATGTCCAATCGATACAAAACCATCAAACGCCAATGCAAGAGGACACACGAATCGATTGTCCGACCGGATATACAGGGATACCGATCGAACCGTGAGTGTCCTGCTTCCGTGGGTCTGGCTTCGGACGCAAGCATTGCAACGCATTTGGAACAATGTGTGCCCCGCAGCTTACCAGGTAGTAGTGGTCTTGTACGGTGTTGCTAAAGATAGCACACCGCTTTCAGGGTTTGTGTGTGAAAGGAAGCGAGTTACGGATACACAAAAAGAGAGTGAAAGAGAAAAGTGTGCATGGTGGACATGGTGGAAGCAATTTAGCACTTTCGCGTGTCCAAGTCGAAGGCGTAATGCTTTATTAGGTACGAAAGCGGAAAGCGGGTGATTATCCTCATCGTTGGCACGGGTTCTCGCAGTGTCTTTGCGTGTTTTCCGAACAGGGAAAACGAAGATTCCGCTGGATATTGATTTTGCTCGATGCAAGAGCACGAGCTCGTAAGAGTTTTTGTCTGCGTTAGTGTGCTTCCTAGATGGCTAGCATCATACTCGTGCACACACACACACACACACACACACACACACACACATCCAATCTGCCTTTTGGTTGATTTGATTTATCGGACAAACAGCTTCCAACAAAACGAGCGCGCCCCTCGTGTGCCTTCCTGTTCAGCCGAGGTTCCAGGAAGCAGAAGTTTGTGCAGGCGGATCACGCGGTTCTCGTTTATTGTTTCCACACGAAAGTCATGTCGCTGTTGCTGGGTGGAACTTTTCGTGTACGGATTGGATTTTTTGTTGCTGCCCATCATTGCCATCGAACTCATCTTGAGCGTTCTTGGGGAAGCAGTTCGGAGAAGAACAAAAAAAAACGACAAACTTTGCGGGGGGGGGGGTGGGGGTGGTGGGGGGGGGGGGGGGGGGGGGGGGGGGGATTTTTGTGGCAGCTATTTTTGCCTTGCCTTGCCGTTACTCTTTGCCTAACAAAAGTTTGCAAGCGTCTGCTAAAAACTTGCTGTTACAACCAACGCGAATGCAAGCGAAGGATTCCTGTACAGCGAAATAGGCGAAATAGTCCGCAGCAATGTTGTGTTTCGTCGCAATGTTGTTGCGAAACAAGCGAACCAGTTGGTTGTGTGAATGTTTTCTCTGCCATTATTTGGGCGGAAGAGTTGTTGGAATAAATTATTTTCGCTCACAAAACAGCGCACTGGCTGGCAATTGTAGCCGTTGAGCAGTGGAGCATTATTGTTGTGGAAGGCTTCGCTTCATGTGAGCTGTCTCAACGAAAAAAGGGTCCTTGATCAAACAGAGACCTTTTGCAATTCAATGATTTATAGAGTATAAATATGTAACAGTCTGTGAATGACTTGTGCATATCATTGTTGGGGTTTTGTAATGGGATGAAAGCGCTGTCAAAACGGGCGTAGTTGAAAACTAAACACTGTTCTGCTTTGTATTGTTTAACAAAACACAAAGCCAAGAATATGTCACACGCATCCTCGTTTAATAAGTGCCACCCATCACACAACATTTGCCATTCAAGAACCCCCGTGTTCTGCAGTGTTGCTTAAAAACTCGCCGAAAAAAGCGATCGATTTTCCATCGAATCAACTCAACCTTTGACTCGATTAACGGTTCCGCTTTTCATCGGAAACCCATAACCATTAAACGCTCTTTATGGTAATCTATTAAGCCATCAGTTGTTACTGGCTCATAACGTCTTACGTCTTGACGCGGAACGGCTCGAAAAAGCCAAACCCAAACACTGCCAGAATATTCGGCGTACCGCATATTCTAAGCCGTACTTTGCAACTCTCCGAAACCAGTCAACCAGCTAGGTCAGAAATAGGGCACACAGCGCTGTGCGCGCCTGGGATGGGTAGTAGATAAGAAGAGGAAGGAACAAAGAAAAAAAAAAGCTGCACACGTAAAAGAAAATCCATCCAAATGGATTTTGATTGCAAAGTCTTGTCTGTGTGAAGAGCCACGGATGGAAATCGATACTTGATACTCTTGCATCGCGCAACCGAAGCGTCATCACTTACTGTGCCATACGGCGGGATGAAGCAGTTTTCCACGGGGTTTACCCGACGGGAAGAAGAAGGCTTACACGATGCAAGAAGTATCCGCGTATCCAGCGCGAAAATGAAAAGGACTCACTGTACTATGTGTTGTATAGCCGTATGTATCGTTCGGTATCATCATCGTTCATCGCCCTCGAGCAATTTAATGGTCCCGTTTCGCAGGCTTTGGTTACCAACATGTTCTTTCCGACATCTTAATGTGTGATCTTATCGATTGGTCAAATTTTGGGGATGAATAATCATAATTTGTGGTGTACGTGTGTAAGTTTTTGCATTGAAATTGACGAGTTTTTGGGGATTCATTCCTTTCGTTTTTCTATCTCAAACTTATCAATATATTAATTTCTCTAACTGATAACTCTCAAGTTTTGCCAACGTTGTTCACACTTCACACACTTAACGACATTTTCAGCTCATGTAACTTCACGGAACACGTCCACCGCATGTTCACCAATAAATCAATTGTTGATAGTATTAAATATAAAGGCTTCTATCTAAGCTCCGAAGGCTCCCAACCGTATGGCCATGTGCCTACGGTGTTGAAAGCGCATAAATTATTGATACCTGTGGCACCTGGAGCCTGATCGTGTGCGTTTCGATCTGTTGTTTTCGGGGAAGCAACGAAACAAAAAAAATAACACAAAATAAATAAAACAAAACAACACAAACAAACTCCACGGGACGCTGACTGCTTCAAGATTTCCCCTAGGGTTTCGGTATGCTTGGCATCGTTGGCCATTGCTTCGCCAGTTCACCAGTCCGGATGAAGGCGCCCGGTTAAGTCAATTTACTGTCCAAACAGGAACATACCTTTTGCTAGCTAGCGAGTTGCTTGCTTATGAATGGTGGTACCGTGCCCGTACAGTATTGTTGACTTTAACTGGTATTTCGCCGACTGATGGAAAACGCGCGCGAGAGTGAGAAAGAAAAAAAAAACCAAAGCTAGCGTACAGGTGATGCGGTATGGGCTGAAATTCGCTAGAGTTATGAGTTACGGTCGACGTCTCATAAATAATAGAAGTTCAACGTTTTCGTGCCCCATTCGACGTCGGAAGCCTGCCCAGATGAACGTGGAAAAAGGAAGTCCATCGATGGCACGCACCGTATGATGGTTCCTTTTCTTTCTGGAGCATCGAGCAGCGTCAGTGGTTGTTTGAAGTCTAAAAATATGCTGCGTTGCCCACTCGACTCTCCCGAGGTCTGCTGCCAACTGCTGGCGGTATCGATCGAACCTTTTCTGTTTTGTTGCCTTCACCGGTTAGTAACCGTTTTTCAATTGTCTTGTCATGATTAGAGGGATAAATTATGATTTACCGAATCGGGCGGAAAGTGGCTGAATCGAATCCACTGTTAGACAGACGTAGAGAAGGCGTGGAGATGGTTTTTCGGGGACCGTTTCGAAAAGGAATGTTTTGCTACAGTTTAGCTCCCCAGGAAGAAAGTACACCATGAAGAGTGAATCATTTCAATTTTCCAATTTCCGACGAAGGTCTCTGCCAAGCTGCTACCATGTGAGAGGCACAGCACAGCCATCTGTACGAATTGGTACAGTTGTTGCTCTGGAAGTAGGAAAGTTCATACGGGAACGAAGATTGACACATGTAGGGTACGGTATTTGCAATCTCCCAGTACTCGCGTAGGATAATATATTCAGGGAAGTATTTTATGCTCAGGACATACGGGACCGAAGTTCGCTACGGCGTAATGGTTGTCTGTCTGGCCGTCGTTCTGTCTGCGAGAAGCGCTTCCCCGCCTTGTTGGTAATGTAATGACCTATTCAGGCATTGGAATGTTATTTAGGGGAAGGGTTCTGCTCGTTGCCGCTTTGGTTGTATACCGCAAGGATGATATTTAAAGGGAGGTCTCCGACAACTTTAAGCTGATTTTTGGTATTGAGACAAACTTGCATTTAAAATAATCTTCTATAGCACGGATTTACCACGGAGCACGGGGCGGCCCGGTGGTAGATGCGACAGCGGCGCCGGTCTTCACACGGCAGGACCGGGGTTCAAGTCTCGTCTGGGCAGTTCCCCCATAGTGAGGACTGACTATCCAACTATGCGGTAACAATTAGTCTAGTAAGCCAGAAATGACAGGCATGACCAAGAGGTCGTTAGGCCAAGAAAGAAGAAGATGAGTTCGTAACCGCTGCTTTCAGAGGTAGAACATTGTTTGTGTTTAGCTCAGGTCCATTGGGCTCAGTAGCAAAGTCGTAAAACTGGTTACTAACACTGAGGGACGGGCATTAGTCCACATTCAGATTGTTTGCCAATACGTTTGACGGACTGTTAAATTACATTAAAACTATAACTTAGTCAAAAATATCAGGACAAGACTTCGTAAGTTCCTTAAGCAAACGAAGAAAAAGTAAATGCTTCTGAAAGGAACTAATTACCTCACGTCAGTTTCAATAGCAGTGCAAATAACATGTACAAGGGGATCTTCTTATTTGACTGTTGAAATTCGTACATAGTGTTTCTCCCTTAATTTACAACTTACGTGTAAAGGTTATGCTTTACAATGATTGGTGAATTCGTTATTAAGTTTGTACTTTTTTGCTAAATAAGTTTAGTTTTTCTTTTCTATACATTATTTGGCAATCGTTTATAACTCTACTGAGCTCAAGATAGTATGCCAATTTTATTTGCATACATAAAATACAAAATGAGTTAAAAGAGGTTGTTCTTTTACGCCTGCAAAGCATTACCTTAGTTACGCTCCAGCCACACACCAAGCAAGACACACATTATTCTAATAACAAAAGCCTGCAATCCTACCTTCATAAACCTTGCCGCTCATGCAGGCATTTTGGAATAAATTTGCACTGAAGGGATTTAGCCCGTCTTGCGAAACAACCGATAAGATTTCGGGCGAGACAAATTTGAAAGCATCCAGCACACTAGCGCCAGGACATATTTGGAAAGGGCTCCATTGTTAAAGGGTTCGCCGCTGTCTTTCACTTCAAGGTTAATGGGATAGATAAAGCCCTACGCAAGCTTATTGGTGTGCCGATCGGCAAGACTCAATTGGACGAGTATAATAAAATTCACTTTTAATAAAAATAGAGCCGCTAGCGTATGCAAATGTATGTAAAAAAGTAATGTATTAAAGTAGTTGAAGATGTGCAATAGCGCGTCATCGCGTAAAAGGTTCCGCACACACACACTGTGGCAGTATTGAACAAAATAATGATAATAAAAACTCAAACCTACACACAACATTCACGAGGTGAAAACCATTTTGCCAAAATTCTTCTGTAGCTTCTTCTTCACCGAAACACTGGTCGTCTAGTGTTGGATATTTGTTCGCTCGCCTTCTACAGAAGCTACTGTTGAACGGGGTGCTGACTTCCGGTTTCCGGTTTGTGCAAGTAGTGATGTGGAAAGAGCAAGAAACAGCAAAAAAACCCGTGGCACGTATACGCTTCGAGTCTTTTTACCTTTCAGCAGCTTGCTCCAAAAATGTTGTTTTCATGCTACCCCGTGTGCCCGTGTGTGTGTGTGGCAAAAGGGACAGGTTGTGGAAGTCTTTGCATAAACCATCAGCTCTCATCATCTTTCCCGGTTGCGCTGCTACCTTCCGGCACTCAAGGCCGGGATTGGAAGGATTTTCGTTGGCGTGTGTGTGTGTTAAGCTTGAGACATACGCGTAAATACACACACAGCGAGACGTACGCATACTACATATGCCTTTGCATCAATTGAGGCACGTAAACCTTCGTCCCTGTTTCTTCCAAACCCTCATCCATCGGTCCGTCCTACTCGTGGAAAGAAAGATTTTGGAGTTTAAAATCTTTATGATCATGAAAGCGGTCTTGTGGGTGTCTTGTATACCGCCAGGAAGAAGTGAAAGATATGTGTATGTGGAAGAATCACGAGCTTTTTGCCGGAATAAATCCGACGTTCTACGGTACGGTGAAGGTGAGCACTCTTGACTCATTTCCTTTCGCAAGTGAAAGCACACCGCATGCAAAATGGCGATTGTCTGCCTGTTTATGTTTAGTGTTTAGGGGGGGGGAGGTTTTCGAGTGTATGAACATTTGAGCCGTTGTTCACACACACACCCACACCTAGCAACATTCCCTTTATAAAGTTAATCATAGGCCTGCAAAGAAACGTTTTCCCTTTCTTGCGCTCACTCAAACAATTCCTCGAAACCGGTTCCTAAACCGGTAAACCACTAATTGGATGACGTGTACCGGTGCGCGCGTGTGTGTGTGCGTTTATGTGTTGGAGGAAAATTATTGCAAAACGAATCCTTAACGAATCCTGCCAGTCAGTGCCTGGCCCGGGGGAAAAGATGTCGGACGTATCATCACACAGACACATCGAGGGTAGATGGGTCCAACATCGTCGCCTCGTGTTTGGTGTGGGCGTGTTGCGGTCGGTTTGGCTAATTTACCGGACCGACCCGCAAAAACCGAGCTACGCCAGGATCAAAGGATACTGAAGCTGGTACGGTTCAAGCGAGTGGAAGCTTTCAAGTCAATTACAGTTGATGCCGGCCCGAAAAAGCTCATGCTCAGTTTTGGGAATGCCTCCTCCGGGTGGGAAGCTGCTGGATTCGGGGGTTTGAATGCGGGCTGTATAAGTAATGCGCACGGCCCGGAGCGTTGTAAAATGCTGACACAATAAAGGGGGTTTTGGGGGCTTTTTGCCAACATAAGTTTGCGTACGTTGCCAACCAACAGGCCGTATCCGTACGCTTTTCGACAGTCTAAATCGCATGTTTTATCCACACTATTTGTAATGATTTATTTCATTTACCAGCCGTGTGCTGGGTGGTGTTTGACCATCAGTACCGAGGGATGGAAAAGCTGTGCGAAATTTTGACTTGCGATTAGAATTACAGATTAGAGCTTTTGCCTTCTCGAAGTCGTAACGAAATCCTCGAATGTGTTTATTAGCAAAAGCAATGCGTTTTTTTTGGGCAACATTTCTATCCCCATCACAAATCACCTTACGCAATGGCCATCATTTCCGCCGCTAGTCGTCACGCCCGTCGAAATGGTACACCTTGTATGTTTGTGTGTGTGCTTTGTTTTGATTCTCTTTCCTACCAGAGTTCTAGAAGGATAAAGCATAGCACAGCCGTTTTGTGGCTGTGCGTGCCCATTGGCTATTTTTTCATATTTTTATCAGCAACCGAAACGGTTACCCGAAAGTCATGAGTGTTCAGAAAGGTTAGGGGAGCTGTCAGAGGACAAGTGAGGACATTTGTTGTGTGTGTGTGTGTGCTCGTGCTTTTTTCGTTCGTCGTAAGAACCACAAAACAATCACAAATAAACACGCAAATTATCGCTCACGGTGTCGCTCACGGCACAGGCCGACTGTAAAACAGAAGAGTTTCCAGCGAGCAGCACAACGCGATAATGAGTGGATAGCGAAATAATGTAATAAATTTCGCCATTCGATTCACATCACTTATTTTAGGGGATTGTTTTTGGTGCTAGTTTTTGTGTAGTTTTGGTTGGATAGATTTATTCATAAGAATTAGGGTTCATTTGATTTCCTCAAAGTCGTTCACCCCCTTCTTTCGCGTACTTCTAGAGCATATGTAATATATTTTTTTACCAGGCAATCTGTTAACTTAAATACAGAATTTTGTTCCCCATTTTATTTTCCCAAACGCAGGAATGTAAACGAATACGTAACAAATCATTTATGACCCTTCGCGCAAGTACAAAGTTTTCCCGCGAATCGCCACAGGCACACACACGCAGCAAACAACGAAAATAGAAGGGGTCATTATTTACCGGCTCTTTCTTTCTCTCTTTCCTGTAGCACTTTGCCCAGTAGCAGGTAGAACATTTACATTCAATCAACCACTTCGGTAACTGTATTAAAAGCAAACAAACGTCCCGGGCGTCCAAACTGTGCCCGTACGCGCATTTACTCATTTTCCCACAATTTCCTCAGTTTATTTGGTACGCTTCCAAAAAAGCGCTTTTGCTCGCAGCAGGTGAACGCTTGCCAATGCGTGTAAGTTCGATCGTACGGAAACGCACACACCTACACACTTATTATAATTAACTTTCAATTTTGAAAATGATACTCTCCAGAGAGTGAATCCGGAACATTAGACTTCTTTTGCAGGCCCAAAATATCCTGGGGCTGGGGAAGGAACAGTGGTGAAAAACTGTGGCCCGTTGGCCAGAACGAACGAAATTATTCAACATGGTTTTATAATTGGCACGTGTGCCCATTTTCAAAGCTCGCCTGAAACAGTGTCCTTAGTAATGATGATTGGTTTTGTGGGTAATTGGTGGTGTAGCGTGTGTGCCTTGTGTGTGGCGGGCAAGGATTCAATTGTGCCAACCACAACAGTTGCGTCAAGCAACAGACGCTGCTCGTAAATTTAATTAAATGCTTTTAAACTCCGAATCGGTGTTGGGCGAGAGAAATTCGGTCAGAAAGCGCACATTCGGTGCTTGGAAAAAATAACCTAAATACCTCCATAAATGAATCGAATGATCATCAATCGATTAGTTAAGCTAAGAAATTGGGGTCGTGTTTTTGTGCTTAATAGTGCACGCCATCCGATGCATATTCTACCCATTTCACCTGAAATCGGTACTTTGTTACGAGTCATTTTGTATGTGCTCAATGGCAAAATACACCATCACAAATGAGCTAATTATACAGGCAAGCGTTATTCGATCGTGGTCAGCGTAAAGCGTGACAAGATTTGCTTTAAGAAAGCGGGATAAGAATCATGCACAATTAAACAGCAGGTCTCGAGAGAGAGAGAGCGAATGTAGCAAGCATAAACGTGATTTCTATGCAAA
Source organism: Anopheles maculatus (assembly GCA_002091835.1). NCBI lineage: Eukaryota > Metazoa > Arthropoda > Insecta > Diptera > Culicidae > Anopheles > Anopheles maculatus. The sequence goes on along the minus strand of KZ061709.1, from coordinate 343,729 downwards.
TTTTCTTTCACTCTCCATCGGGTCGAGCTGCACGGTTTGATGAACGAAAAAGGTGCTGTTTGAAATACTTTTGCCATTACTGCCACCATCCGACAAAGAAAAGGTCACTTAAATGGTGAGGAAAATGACCTTTGATGCTGATAAATGTATGTTTTTGGATTTCAGTTGAATGCTTTTACTTTTACATCGATTCGATTTATTTCATTCTTCTTTTCTCTTTAACTTTAATCAGGCTTAAAGCATTCTGACTGCTTTTTTTTGTGCTGTTTTGCAATGTTTCATTAAGGATAATTAATCTATCATCGTTTGCAATGGAAATGTTTAAAAAAATGAAGGACTTTAGCTAGATTTGTTTGGTAATCACTTAAGAGCAATGATCCTTATACATTGAAGAACATTAAGAAAAATGTTTAAAAAAATGAAGGACTTTAGCTAGATTTGTTTGGTAATCACTTAAGAGCAATGATCCTTATACATTGAAGAACATTAAGAAGGAGCGTGACGAGAAATTGATTGGATTCTATTTGTTTTCTGTTTGAAGTCCGTTCCGTAGGGTTTGTGAACATTTATTTCATTTAGCACAAAACATAATCTACCTTAATGTCAGGAACGACTCCCCAAATCAACCACATTTCGAAGTAAATCAGATGTTTCAGAGCTTAAAGCAAACAAGATATTTGTCCGTATGTTTCGTAGTGTCACAGTGTTTGAGCAGTGTTGCAGAGACGGGTAGTTTTAATTATGTTTTCAAACACGAACGCCAAACTTAAATATTCAGAGAGAGAGAGAAAAAGAAATGGCGAAGCACCACCAACGTCGGGGCGCATAACTTACCTGGTGTGCACGTTCTGCTTCCGCTCGGCGAGCTTCGGCATCCCGAAGTTGCATACTGAGTGAGTCCAACATGGCGTCAGACACCCACAGTGCGTCGTTGGACATCGTCTGGAAGGAAAGAGCAAGAGAGAGAGAGAGATAGTGGGTGTGTGAGAAACAGAGTAAGCAAACACTGTAAAATTATAGCAAAGCAGAAGATGAGTCCCACGTCACCTTCACCAATGTTTGCGGCCCGGTAAAACAATCTTACAATTTTATTGCGGAAGACAAAACGTCTCGCCCCAAAAAACGCGGCGCATATCCTGCGTATCCCACTCGAAACCATTCCGAAGAAATGTAAATTATTTCAAATGACTAACAATCTTCTACCTTACGAGCTGACGGGCCGAAAAATCGGGGCCGCGAAATAAGCGAAAGTTTCCAAATTTGGAACGAACGCGTAAGAAGGCGGGCAACGCGCGGTAGCTGATAAATGATAGTGACATGGAAAAGCGGAAAATGGAAACGCGCCATGGCCAAATGCCAACTGCTGTTCTAAGAAAATGGAAAGGGACAAACAGCACGGAGATGAACACAATCGTACCCACCCCCTCCGAAAACGCTTAGCGAAAACCAGTTACACGCTGTAAGAACGCAAAATTTCACAATCAGCAACAGCAGCAAACGGAGGCTTGAAATACGCATGCAAACGAGAACCCATCTAATGACGCGTTGTACTGATTCCCGTAATCGTGGTGCGAATATCGCGCGCTGGACGGGCGGAGTTTTCGAGACACTTTTCTGCCTTGCTGGGCTGCCTAAGAGACAGCAGGAGGTGACGGCACAAGATGAAAGCCAAAGGATGGGCGGCCATTATTTTCTGCTGCGTTGCAGATAGGCAACTGGAAATAGGATGGATGGTGCGGTGACGGAGCTAGAAAATACGTTCCTGTACCGTTGGCCTACATTCATCGACCGACCCGGGTACGACGTGACAAGCCGAGCTTTGTGTGGAAAATGTTAATTAGATACGGTCGGTTTGTGTCTAAGCATGACGCGAGACATCATCCACAACCGTGCCGCGGACACCGAAAGGAATGTCCCGGATGTCGGATAATAATGATACGGTGCGCAGGGTGCTCATGGCAAGACTTAAATTTGTCTACAAAATGGTAGTTGGGAATAAAGAATTCGTGATAAAGTATTATCAAATACTGAAACACATCCTCACGCTGCCTTTGCAAAGCATAATACTACGGTGAATGGATCTGTTTTTTGTGCTTTATAGCACTCATCGCGCAAACATGTACTTTTGTCTCTCTATTCGGCGGGATTAATATACCCGAGCAGGACACCCTACACGTTGACCCCAACACAAACAGCGAAGTAGTGGGGTTTTTGTTTTCCTTCCCAAAGCTCTCGTGTGCCACGAATTATCTACCATCGCGAGTAATCAAATTTCGATTGCTGTACACACTGCGCACTGCTTATCCTCACTGTTACTGTCCCTGCCTGTGTAAAAAGGCTTCCCTCCACTGAATGTATTCAAATTAAGGGTGATGTTTTATTCATCGATATCCTCGATCGGTTGATTGCTCGCTTTCTGTTCTTGCTTGCGCCTGCTCCAAGATAAAAACCTCCCATAAAGCAACCAATTGTAGGGGACAACATTCGTACCCCTTTTTTTGTTGTCTTCGTTTTTACATTATTTCGTGAGCATTTGTCGTTTTTCCTTCTGCCTCTTTGTGCTGTATTGTGTTCCATTGTATCCTGTCAGTAATTGCACTCGAGCACGGTTGCATGAAATTTTCAACGATGTGTCATTTTTGTTTTGTTTTACTCGGGGGAGTGGAATGTTTTGTGTAGAAAAAAACCAGTCACAAAGTAGTGTGGGCTGGGACTTTGCATTACTGGGACCTATTTTCGAATGTTGCCTGCACGCCCCGGCTGGTATGGGGTCGGACGATTTGAACATCGTGAAGGTGTTTTTGTGCGTTAAATATTAATCCTTCTGACGCTCTAGTGTTGCGCTTTGTCGTAGTGAGCTGTTGTGTCACGGTCACAGATTTGCTGTGGACTCACGGTGCATTTTGTGTGATGAAAGTTTTATCGAACTGGGTTGAGTGCATTGAAAGGGTTCACGTTATACATTACAACGATACATTATTCTTTGCCCAGTGTTTCAAGTTTAATCAATAGTTTTAGCTATATTTTCCTATTATCAACACAAAATAAAGTACAAACAGACATAAAGTAATGAATATTGACAAATATAGGTCATCCTGATCACAGGATGTCTGTGATTTGATGTGTCGATTGCAGAATAGTCAGTTTTAGATGGCACAAACCATTTACATATTTAAATTAGACCAGATCTTTGATCATTCTTCAATAGTGACAACTCTCAGAGAGACATTCATATTCAAGCATTCAAAGAGTGGTTATAGATGTTATTCTCGCAGCAAGAACCGAACTAATTACTATAGGTAGCTGATTATATGAGCTGTAAATAGCTATATTTAATTGTATCAAAGCCATAAGAGAACAAAACGGATTATTATATAGATCATTCAAATATTCAAACTCTCCAAATTCATCATCGGATCTTATCAGGCCTGTATTCGAATAGTCAAAAAAGTAGGTGCAGTGATTCAAAAATTTTCTAGTTTTTTTTAATAAGATGTAGAGTACCAAATTGATAGTGGCACTAACAGCTCGAAAGATTTTGGTAAATTAGCCATGTCATGAGAATGACACCGAATTAGAGCAGAAGGCTAAATGTGGCTGATAAGTAAGTAAGTAAGTAAGTAAGACACAGAGCAAGTGCCTTGCGGTTGAGATTGGCATCGCTAGAAGGAAGTTTAACTAGAGAGGTGCAATTACAGCGATCCTGAAGAGTATAGCAATTATTACTTCTGGATCAACTTTTCCCATTTCAGACCAAAGTCTAGGGAAACACCTCAATTCTGGTGTACGAATAAACTTTTCTAATTCGTAGACGAGATTGTTGGAAACTATCAGAAAATATTCCGATAAAGGAAATCAGTCATTATCGAGAAAAAAAAATAATGGAACATCAGAAGCAAGTCACTTATGACAGCACAATTTGAGTAAAAGCTTAAGCCACATAATGAGTTATTTTGTTCAACTCACAGATACATATAACGAAGTATTTAATTGTGAGTTTCACACTGACGCAAAATTAGCGACACCAAAATACATCAAACCCGTCCGGTTTTCGAGCAGCGATCAATGCGATCTGACCGACCATTGTGTGGTGGTAGCCTTAATTGATTGCTCTTTACCACCCCATGCTTTTCACTTCTCCTCCCTCACCACCAAGCCCGGTAAGTACATCCTTGGGATCAAAACAGTCGCACCATTTTACCCGTTGACCTCCGACAGCAGCAAAGTGCAGTCGCACGGTGCTGGTGATTCGAAATTAAGGATAATAATTGCATTCAATTACTGTTGCTTGCTTGCTTCCCCGGTCGCTGAAGGTCGGTAGGTGCACGCTGTGCTCATCGTTTCATCCTCCCCTTCCCCCCTGTACCAGTACCCGTTGGCCTCATCGTCAGACGACCACTTCCGGCAACCAAGGGGGGATCGGGATCGGAACAAAATTGAATTAGGTTATAAATTATTACTCATTAACCTAGATACTAGAACGCGTGGCGTTCGCTTTTTCCGAAGATTCCTGGAACCAGCATTTGCTCGGAGGAGCGCGCGCGCGAGAGAGAGAGAGAGAGAGAGAGAGAGAGAGAGAGAGAGAGAGAGAGAGAGAGAAGACCATTTTGTTTCTTTTTTTTTGTTTTCTCGAACGGTTCGCAGCAGGAGTGACAAGTTAAGTCCGACAGTTTTTTTTGCTGCTGCTACCGTCGAGACTACCCTTTAGCATCGAGCTTTAGCATGGTAGGATTTGTGCGGTGATGAGCGAATCTTTCCCTTATTCACTTTGTGCCTGGTGTGGACAGTGAAACCCTTTCGCGGGAACTTGGTATTTGTTGTGCTCTTCTTTGTTATTTAGGTGTGGTTTTCTTTCCTGTCCGATGATGAAATGATAAATGAGATGTTTCATCAGAAGAAGATTGATTAGGGAATTATCGTCCGGTGGTTTTCAGCGAATCGTTGTGACGAAAAGCATAAACAAACGCTGTAACAGCCATGGCAGTCAAGCTAAGTTACAATTGTTATGGAAAGAGCCCGTAAGTTTAATTTAGTTAATCAGTTTGTGTCGTTACAGTAAAGACTTTACGAATTATTATTTTGTTTGTTGAATATTCAAAACGATTTTAAATTAAGTAAAAAAAGTGTTATTCACTAATATGGTAGAGACAATTTACGTCTCCAATAAAGAGTAGTTTACCGAGACGTAGATAAATTGTTAGAACTAAGAGTATTTCCCAACTCAAAAGCTTTTCTCGTGCATTCAGCAACTGCACGTTAAAATAATTGATCCATATTGTGTGTGTTCATCATCCCCACCATTCGCCCATGTAGCTGCGTGGACTTTAAAACGGTCTCTCAAACCTACTCAAATACACCCTCGATCGGTTCTTCCTACGTGCTCTCCCACTCTTTCGCCTACATCATCACAAATTTATACACAATTGAGCAAATGGATTCGGCTTCGACGTTGTAGACCTAGCCAGACAGACAGGAGTAAAAGCGTGAGAGAGAGAGTAAACGGCTTTTCACTCTATTCGAACCCGCCTATCCAGCGTCATAAACCGTGCGAGTACAACCCCACATGCTTTCCAGCCCCGATTTGTCGAGCAAGCGAATACTTGGAGTCCAGCGAAAAACAGCATGTTTTTCATCGACTTCCGACGCTAACCGACTTCCGGTGGTGAAATGAACCGGGCACACGGAGTCCTCCACATATGAGACCTATCGACTTCACTGACTACCGGCCTCCAGTTCTGTCTCCCTTTTCTCTTTCGCCCCTTGCAACATGCGAGTCTGCAGCTGGTGGTACGCGAACACAAACAGGTAGAAAAGTAAACATTGTTCAAAGTGCAATACCGACGCCCACCCCACGCTATCTATGGTTGGTGGGTGAGGGTGGTATCCTTTTTCCGGTCCATGCCCGGCGGCCATCAACATCGAGGCTGCTCCGCTGATGGGTAATGTTGTTTTTGTTATTGGGTAACCATTTTTATACTAACAAAAAAAAAATTCTCCACCATCCATATCCATACATGCACCTCACACTCTCGCACACACACATACACACAGACCTCAAACGACCTTTTGGCCACTCGAACGCTCTCAAAGCGAACGGGCGTCTGGGCGACACGTGTGTTGCTGATTGGGGCTGTGTAGCATATGGGTGACATTTTCCCAGGAACAGCTTCAACCGAACCGGTACATGGTTGATTGCTTTTTGCGGCTGGTCTAGGGGCTTGGAAAATTAAATAAACTGTACATGTAGCTTCACTGCTGCCAGCCCGATACTCGCATCATCCCAAATCAATATCATCGTTCACGGCGTCGGTTGAGAATTGGCTTTGGCGATTTTATTTGAAAATAATTTGATCAAATAATTCAAACCTGCGAGTCTGTATTAACGTGGTCACAGTTCTATGTGTGCGCGCGTCCATGTAAACATATGCATCCAGTGCAAACGAGCACATAAATTAATAAACATTATCGACCATTTACCCAACTCGGGGCGCAAGTAAATTGTACAACACGGAACCGTAATTTAGGTGCGCGGTTCCGGTGGCACGCTCGCACGAGTGTTGCGCCATTTTGCCACGCTTTTTCGCCATCCGAAAGTGCTGCCAGGAAATGCGTTCGATAAGCTTTGGAAAAGGAGGGAGTATCCACAAACTCGACCCAATTTCCGACAGCAATTCATTCTCAACCTCGACCAGCGGTGCCGAGACCGTTGTGCTGGTAAGCGTTGATCGCCGAACCTGCCGATTGGTGTATCCTTGGTGAAATGGCCACGGAAGATGCAGGAAAAATAAAGTCTCATGCGCTAGCCAGCAGCAACACCATGGACGGAATAATAAATCGAAACACCCCACAGCGGTTCGAGGAAAAGCGTTCGTAAGGAAAGCTAAAAGGTAGTCCAAGAAAAGTTGTACTGTTCTGCCAGCAGTGGTGACAGAGTGGAATGATAGCTGTTATCTTGCGAAAGATTCGATCAGAAGATGCTCAGCTGGTTTGCTTGTAGGAATGGTGCCGCTCCAATTCCACATTCCTTGCGGTGGAGCAAGAAGAAGGAAAAAAAGCACCAAGACGCACGCACACGCAATCTAAGAGGCACGCGCTCGTAACGAAAGCACATTACGTGCGATGAATGCGGTAGCTCTTGGATGCGGTGCTTGTACCGGAGCAGGAATCTTGCAGCCGCAATCGAAACCGATTCGCGCTAGTCTGACCCGGTTGCTGTTTTTTTTTCTTCAATAAGTAATGGTTTTGCTTTTGACACTTGGGTTCAGAAGGGTGAGATTAAAATAAAAATTATAGCTGGTTGAGCGCCAACGAGAAGAAGACATAATTCTTTGTTGGAAGTCTTTGTCGAATCTATATTAGGCGTTGCAGTCTGGTTAGTTTTTTGACTGTGAAACATCTGGTAACGTTGGTGCGTCTTTTTGGCTTTTGATTAAAATCGTTTTGACAGTTGTAATGAGGGCTTATAGAGTACAGTAATTGTTTGTTGACTTACTGCTACAACTTTTAATGATCTTCCTTGATTTGCTCATCCAGACTTACAGAGTATCTAAGAAAAAATAGTCTCGGTTACTTATTGATGGTTGATATTTTGAGCAACGGAATAACATCCTTGAACTATTTGACGTTCAATAGAGCTTTTATTATTGAGCTGGTAGAGCATATTCTTCTTCACAACTTAGTGCTGTTAATTATTAGGTCGTTTAAGTTGTAGATGGACTTGAAGACTTAAAAACGGAATGGGAGAAATAAAAATAAATCATTTTTAAGATCTTTTTCATTTCCTACCATTAAGCGATTTACATACATTCCAAACCCAATCATTCTATCGACCAAAAAAACAGTTTAAAAATTGTTAATGATCGTCAAATTTCCTTATAATTTATAATTACAGATCTAGCCGTATTGGCATGTCTGATTCGCAATATCATAAGTGGAATGAAGTAGCAAGAAATATATGAAACAATGCAGGATCAATTATGAAGTCATGTCTGATTTAAAACAAATTGAAAGGACATGGATCTTTGGGAAATTCTCGTCAGGAACGATTAACCATATTTTTTACAGATGCTGTGGAACTAAAAACCAAATACACCAGAGATGTCGAACTTATTTTGACGCTTGGCCGTATTGTATGGAAAAAGGCTTTTCGTGGACTGCATCGAAAAAATATAGCAAAAAGATTTCTATTTTTTAAGACCCACCAATAGAGCAAAATATTGATTACATGTTATATACGTTTTTTTTATGTTAAAGCTGTATGCAATGAATCTTCAACTAAATTTAGTTTACAAAATACCAAGAGCACTCCTTTCCCTTCGCGAGGCATATTTTCACAAACACGTTGCGAGACGTTTCTTTGATATGCCTGATGTAGACCATACTTAGGGGCGGCCCGTTGGTAGATGCGACAGCGGCGCCGGTCTTCACACGGCAGGACCTGGGTTCAAGTCTCATCTGGGCCATTCACACATAGTAAGGACTGACTATCCAACTATGCGGTAACAATAAGTCTAGTAAGCCAGAAATGGCAGGCATGACCTTAGAGGTCGTTAGGCCAAGAAAGAAGAAGAAGACCATACTTCTTCACAATATCAACAAACCTTGTTGAATAAATATTATCAATATTAAAATATTAAATGCAATGCAATGAATGAGACATCCTTCAACATTCACTGTATTCTATAGACTTGCCACCTAGTGGCAATGGTCTTTTTTCTGTTCATTCATATGAGGATCATCAATTTCGACAATGGACCTTGGAAAACTGCTCGACTTCGAATACAACCTCGGGAGGTCTTCCAAGAGTTTTTATCTCGTAGCAGGATATTCGATCCTACGTGGGAGAGGTCTTGCGTATCACAAAGAATACCAAAAACCACTGTGATATAAAATTAATTTTTGATCAAACTATTTTCCATTCCAATTCCTTGCAAAGCATTGCTGCTCTGCGAAAATTTTTTTTTTTTTAAAACGGTTAATAATTTCCGTCCCAATACCCACTCATCATTATGCACGTAGGTGTGCGCCAAGTGTAGTCATCCATGTTGCAAAACCACTTCATCCCACAGTCCAAAAACCACCGTAGGTGCTAATGTAAGCAGACAGAAGAAAAGCAAATATCATCACCATCATTTACCACCAACATGTCGGCCATGTGATTACCCACCACCCTGGGCCAACAAGGTTTTTTTTACGGTAACGTTTCATTTCGATAGTTCAGTCTTTGTGCTTTGTGCGATGTTGGACATTTGCGGCGTAGGCAGTGCTGCAAGAGGGGATTTCTGGATTTGAGGTTGTAAATGGTGTTGGGCATGTTGGGTGCGTGCGAGCCTAGTGACGACTCAATAAAGCACAATGGAGAGCATGGATGCGGGTGCGGTTGTGGGTGGTTGTGTGCGGTGCGGTTACGATAAGATTGATTAGTTCATCAGGCTACGATAAGCGTTTGATGGCTTCGGCGAAGTTGCGTTGGGAGGGCGAGAGAGAACGCTTACAAATGAAAGTGATTTTTAGCTTACGGCTTCATATTGTTTTATTTGGACGAGAAAAATTGTCATCCATCCAAAGTACTTTAACAAAGTGTATAGAATTTTTTATCTTCCAGTCGTTCCCCACCTACCATCCAATGTGTAGAAGAAGACTAGAAAAAATCAGCAACAAACGCCAAAGCAGGAAACCCTTCCTATTTCGGGCCGCCCAAAATGACGAACCAAAGCCATCACTCATGCCGCCGTGCTAACGATCCACGTTGAGTGAAGGCACTAAATCGATACTGACATTAAGTATGATGCCTCTTGTCCAAACACACTCCCACAATGTATCATTGTGAGGCATCAAACTGCAATACAACAGCAGCCTGTGCAGCGCAAGCAACAATATTGAATTTTGCTCGAATTTTTCCACCTCCAGCCACATTGCCATCCGAAAGCATCGTTCCATTATCTCGCTCTCTCCCCCACTCAAGGGGTTGTTTTGTGTCCTGCGGCTATGGGTTGGAGTAGGTAGAGAGGGTACGGGAGGAACGGTGGGGTAACATATGTTGCACGAATACATCGATCCATTCCGAGCACCGTACACCACACTTCCAAGGCCAGCCCGTTTTATTTCGTACCACCCAAGAGTGCAAAACAGTTTGATTTTCCAACCGTGGCCGTTCTCGGTGGAACGTTTTCGTGGAGCATGGTGTTAGGTTTTCTTTTCCCAGTGCGCTAGAAGCACTTGGAGAAAAACAGGCCATTCGCTACACTCAATTAGAGTGATTGAGCGAGTGATGGTCGATTCATCCGGTTGTACGGTGTGGCATTGCTATTAGATTTGCTGCTCATCGAAAAAGTGCAACTATCTTGGTACAATAAATATATATTTTTATCCCTGTTTTCGTGTTGTTGTAAGCACCGTTTTATTGCAATTGTGCAGCCATTGCGACCGTCTGTGCCAGGAGTGTGGGAACATTATGTGCTACTTGTAGTTTTATGCTGTGCTATTGTTATGACAGATGTACGTATTTTAATGCGATACAATTGACATAAGGAATATGTAGGAGAATCGATAAGAGCAATGGAATCATTAACGATCCACTGTCGTCCGGTACAATAAAACAAGCTAGTAATCCCCGTACTTCACCAACAGTTTTTCATAAAACGTTTGCTCAATCAACATATAGCTTTCCTAATGAGACTGTTTTTCTTCTGCTGCTCTGTCGCCACTCTCCCTTAAGCACTACAATCGGAGAATGGTAATTTATTACCCGTTTTTTTACGACGACAATGTCCACCGGGCGCTTGTCCACCGAAAGGATTGTCATAATTTTTCTTACGACTGCACCAATATGGCTACGCAATGGCGTAGGATTTTGTTGATTTTACCCCCCCCCCCCCCCCCCCCCCCCCCCCCCCAACCCCCACGCGTGGTTTATTGAATAGTTTATACCGTTCATAATTTTCTTTATTGTAGAAGGCGCGACAGTAGGCGAAACAGACATCACAATAAAAGAACAAAAGCATTCTCGAAAATGGATTTGGCACGCTGCCACGCACACACACACACACACACACACACATACTCGCCAACCTCGAGTCCGAGTCCCGAGGGTTGTCTCGGGGTGATGATTTTACCATTGCTGTCAAAACCATTAAAAGCACCATAATGTTGTGGATAAAATCATCGTTTCGTGGCCCGTTACATACGTCCGTCCGGTCCACACCGCAACACACCGCAACATGGCGTAAGATTTTCACGACGACAACAACATCAACAACAAAGCAATAAGAAAGGAAAGAAAACAAGCTGCTCTGTTGTGCCTGCTCGATTGTTCCCCCGTGGGCTGGAGGAAAGATTTGCCGTCTAATTCGGTCAAACCGAAATTGTTTGTTGGTCAGCGGCACTGTAAACGGCATTGTTCTAAGAGGCATTCTTCTTAAGGACGCGCATGTCGGTCGGTGTGGGTTGTACATCTTTCAAAAGCCCTTTCTGTTTTTTGTTGCGATTGCTGTTTTGGATTATTTTTGGTGCCATCTGAAGCGTGGTGGTCGAAAGTCGGTGTCGGCCCAGACAGTTCTCCAAAAACCTGACGGCATTCGGTCGCCCGGTATTGTGAATATCATTTCATTCTCATTTTCTTTTCGGACTGCGTATAGGTTCCGTACACGGCCGTCCAGTGCTTCAGTACATCGTGGAATGCGACACGGGAAAACCTAAACGAAAGACGTTCGAGTTTGCCTTCAAGCAGGGGTGTTTGGTTGCCCTCCCAGCACCGTTCTGAGCCGCATCAGACATTTTGCTCACGTTTGGTAATATATCAGAAATTTATCATCTCCATACCGCACATTCACGGTGGTCCTCGAAAGCAAATCCTCAGGCATGTTGATGCGCACGGCGGGCAGTCCTTCGGGAAGCGGCAAAGAAAAGCGTACGAATTTTCCGTACCCTGAACATTCCTCACACGTGACCAGTGATGGAAGATTTCGGAAGACTATTCGACTGTCCGGAATGGTGCGGAAAGAAATGGGAGCGGTGGAAAGGGAAAGAAAAGCATTTGGTGGAAAAATACATATAAAATAGGAAACACATAACGGTTTTTCGTTATCTTTGACCCAACCAACGGTGGCGGCGCATTTTCCTTTCACGGGAAAGCTGCGGCTCGTCGGTACGCTTTGTCCATTTAGATATCGCTCTCTATCTTTCGCTTTCTAGTACTTCCTTTTTAGCCCTCACCCCTCGCCTCGTTTTCGCTCACTCATCGGTTTTCCCGTAGTGCCGAAGAAAAAATGACATTCAAAAATTCGGCCACACCATTACACGATTGTACGACAACCACATTAGACCGTCCGGCTATCTAGCAGCAGAAGGTAATGTTACGGTTTGCAGATATGATTTGCTTTCTAACTCCACCTTCCCCTGCCTCCGTTCCCTTTCCACCTTCCACTCCGCGTCTTTATTGTAGAAGGCGCGACAGTAGGCGAAACAGACATCACAATAAAAGAACAAAAGCATTCTCGAAAATGGATTTGGCACGCTGCCACGCACACACACACACACACACACACACATACTCGCCAACCTCGAGTCCGAGTCCCGAGGGTTGTCTCGGGGTGATGATTTTACCATTGCTGTCAAAACCATTAAAAGCACCATAATGTTGTGGATAAAATCATCGTTTCGTGTCCCGTTACACACGTCCGTCCGGTCCACACCGCAACACACCGCAACATGGCGTAAGATTTTCACGACGACAACAACATCAACAACAAAGCAATAAGAAAGGAAAGAAAACAAGCTGCTCTGTTGTGCCTGCTCGATTGTTCCCCCGTGGGCTGGAGGAAAGATTTGCCGTCTAATTCGGTCAAACCGAAATTGTTTGTTGGTCAGCGGCACTGTAAACGGCATTGTTCTAAGAGGCATTCTTCTTAAGGACGCGCATGTCGGTCGGTGTGGGTTGTACATCTTTCAAAAGCCCTTTCTGTTTTTTGTTGCGATTGCTGTTTTGGATTATTTTTGGTGCCATCTGAAGCGTGGTGGTCGAAAGTCGGTGTCGGCCCAGACAGTTCTCCAAAAACCTGACGGCATTCGGTCGCCCGGTATTGTGAATATCATTTCATTCTCATTTTCTTTTCGGACTGCGTATAGGTTCCGTACACGGCCGTCCAGTGCTTCAGTACATCGTGGAATGCGACACGGGAAAACCTAAACGAAAGACGTTCGAGTTTGCCTTCAAGCAGGGGTGTTTGGTTGCCCTCCCAGCACCGTTCTGAGCCGCATCAGACATTTTGCTCACGTTTGGTAATATATCAGAAATTTATCATCTCCATACCGCACATTCACGGTGGTCCTCGAAAGCAAATCCTCAGGCATGTTGATGCGCACGGCGGGCAGTCCTTCGGGAAGCGGCAAAGAAAAGCGTACGAATTTTCCGTACCCTGAACATTCCTCACACGTGACCAGTGATGGAAGATTTCGGAAGACTATTCGACTGTCCGGAATGGTGCGGAAAGAAATGGGAGCGGTGGAAAGGGAAAGAAAAGCATTTGGTGGAAAAATACATATAAAATAGGAAACACATAACGGTTTTTCGTTATCTTTGACCCAACCAACGGTGGTGGCGCATTTTCGTTTCACGGGAAAGCTGCGGCCCGTCGGTACGCTTTGTCCATTTAGATATCGCTCTCTATCTTTCGCTTTCTAGCACTTCCTTTTTAGCCCTCATCCCTCGCCTCGTTTTCGTTCACTCATCGGTTTTCCCGTAGTGCCGAAGAAAAAAGGACATTCAAAGATTCGGCCACACCATTACACGATTGTACGACAACCACATTAGACCGTGCGGCTATCTAGCAGCAGAAGGTAATGTTTCGGTTTGCAGATATGATTTGCTTTCTAACCCCACCTTCCACTGCCTCCGTTCCCTTTCCACCTTCCACTCCGCGCATGTTGAGTTGACTAAATATAGAAATCTAGCATCGTAGACTTCATCAGGCTGCGATCGTCCCAAGAATGAGACCATCCGTATCGAACGGATTGAAAATCGATGTCGCGCCTGTCTCGGTAGCAATTTTTTTTCCCCGTGAGCTACACCCACTGTCTCATGCTATCTTCCGCGCACACTATCCCTGTTCGTGTCCTTAGGCCGCAGAGAAGGTGAAGAGAGAAATCCATAAAGAGGTGAAATAAATGTAGCGGTGATACAAAAAATAATGATCGGATCTTCGTAGTGAGTGCCAACGGAAGGGGTAGGAGGGGGTGGTACGAATGATGTGCTGCCAGACCCACGGATACGGTGTGGTAGTAGTAACCCCATACAACGGATTTTGCCGTTGGTTCCCATATTAAAAATTTTAATGATGATAACTGATTAGCCTTGTTTTCGAAAGCATCTGGTTCAAACAAACTTTGAGGTGAGAAGTATTGTTGGAAGGTCCACAGTGTGCTGGAATGGATGGAATGGGGGCGGGGGGGGGAGAAAAAGGGGAGAAAATGGAAAATGAAACCTTCCTTTGTCCCGGGTCCTTTTTCCATTTTCACTCTGCCTGTGTGCCCTGGGTACCTTATGCCGAAAATCCAACGAAATCCTTCTATCCGCTTCAACCTGGATTGGCCGGTTTTATAAGTGTGTAGGTGTTTTTTTTATTTTTTTAAGTTCAGGCTTTTTTTATATTTTACCGAAGGTTCAAAATTTTCGGGAGAAACTCTCGTTTCCATTCTGCCGAATCTCGTTTAGCGTAAACCCGTGCTGGAAAATGGACGGACGCCTTGCCCGATTTAAGGACGGGAATTTATAGTTGCACGAATTAACGGCAACTGCTGGCACTTGTGCCGATGAAAGCGATGTGTTCGGGATACAGTTGATGGTGTGTGTGTGATTTTGGTTTCTTTTTTCTCGTTTTGTAGTTATTTATTTCACACCACATCAGTGCCGTGTATTATGTTTTCCCCTTCAAAAAAATCCCCTACGGCTTAGTTGTGTAGACTGCTGTGTAAATCGTTTCGCTGTCCAACGGTTTGAAAAATGAACAGCATACACCGGATACAGTTCCACAGTTCCAGCTGCCCCAAAGGGGTTGGAGGTTTGGGGTTTCCCACCCATTCGGCGAGGTTTGTTACGCAAATATTTCATCTCGCCTGCCCGCTGGATGCTGACGGTGAAAGGAAAGTGATCAGCAAGCGTGCTGTCTTGTATTCATGGCAAGGCTCCTCGAGTCGCTTGAGGCGTTTTAATCTTTGCTCTTTCTGAGCTGCTAGTGAGGATAGTGATGCAACGCACGGGGGTCGGGATGGATGAAGCAGGGGAGGGTTGAAAGGAACGAAAAGCAGCATAATCATCCTTTGGACCGGTGCCTAAAGCGGCAAACGGAAGCTTCATCGGGAAGCTTCGGAATCGATGATCGATGAGATGCAGTTTCTGAGAGGCGAGATTCGTGGAGAGTGTAAAATGGAGGCGACTTCGTTTAGAGCAACATTTTTGAAAACTGAAATCCTTTGGGTTTGATGTTTGTTGAAGGCGGAAAAGACATTAAAAACAGTTTTCCAATTTTTGAGGAAAACTGGATCGTGGAAATTAATCAAAATCAAGAGCTTGAAAAGTTTACTAATAGAGCAAACTATTTTAATCTGGTTCTATATTTACTTAAGGTTAAAATAAATCACAAAATGCCGTCTTACTTAACTCAAGCCGGTTCCAGAAAGCTAGCCACCGAGCAATGTTCTGCTAGCTCATACCTCCCGAACTCGGGTGCGATTTTTATCACATCGGTTGCTGCATATTAAATAGTGATTTTAATAAATCATCAGCATTATTAACGTTTGCCCCATGCTAGTGTTTGCCGAGTTCATTTGTGTGTGTGTATGTGTTTTTTTCTGCCTTCATTTTCTCCTATGCTCACTACTGTTTTACTCCTGCTTTCCATAGTTAATTTTCGTCCCAATTTATTCGCCTGCGAGGTTAAACCAACCATTGTGCCGTGCCGGAGCTATTTCACAACCTGCCCCCTATTTTTAATCGATACGCTAAATTGAGGTTAATTATTTATACATGAATAATAGCGGAGATCGCAAGTGCTGTGCAAAAAAGTAAAGCAGAAATCCGGCGGAAAAAAATGAATGAAACGAGAACACAACAATATTAAATATCGCCAATACGGAATGCGGAGAAGCAAAAACAATCTAACGTGTGAGTCACGCGGGATGAGGACAACAAAAAAACAAAAGAGAACAGGGTGGCAAAAAAGAAGTGGGCTAGGGTCACGTTTAATTAAAATTTTAATCAACAGCAAACAGCTCGAAGGAGCCACGAAACAATTTGCCAGCATAAATCCTCTTAAAACTACAGAGAGAGTCATCCGCAAACAAGGTTCCGCTTTACAAACTAAACCTCTATGCTTATCTGTTTTTTTATGTTTAAGAAAAACAATATTGTTTACTATTCTTTTCCTTATTCAAATATTTTTTTCCTAACTCTGCCTAACTGCGCCCTAGTCGCACATTTTTTATTCACCACCAATGTGACGCGTGTAATTAGAGCGTAAATCCAAACGTCGGCTCACTTAACAAACCACCGTTCACTAGCTCAAGTTGCCCTCGTTTGTGTGTGTGTATGTGTATGCAGGAAAACCCACCGCAGCCCTTGGAAGTAAAGCGAACTAATTCTACTGGCTGGTAAAAATAAAAATATTACCAGCCAATTCCAATGCTTGGGGCCCGTGTGGTGGTAGGCTTCGTTTGCGATTTTTCCACCCGAACGAACCAAACCGATCCCAGTCGGATTGAGTGCGGCACACAGACACACACGAACAAAAGGTTATCCTCATGCCTACCTCCCACCATCCTCATCCCCATATCCTGACAGCAGGGGCTCAATCGTCACCGGAGCGAATGAAATATTCATCGCACACACATCGATTTCAGCCATCCGGCCATCCCAAACGGAACCATTTCCCGGAAACGTGGCGTGGGTAGGGGGTGGAAGGTGGAACGGAAGGGTAGGGAAGAATAAAAACCGTGGACCAGGAAACGGGACAGGCATTCGCTTTCCTTTGAAGCTGACAGGCGATGTAAAAATTGCTCTGCAGGGCTAAAGCTTACCCGTCGCACACGCTTCAGTGAGGTGGTAGTGCCTGCAGGAGCTTAGGATTGAAGATTATTATTCGTACTGATCCCTCGCTGTCCCGAGGTTCGTAATCGTGATGGTAGTGACTGCATTCGCACAGTTTTTCTTTTTTTTTCTGCGTGATTTTCTCACACCGTAATTTCGCTTCGGTACTACAGAAGGAAAGGAAAATGAATAGCATGTCACGCAGAGGATTGGGTATAAATATTAGTTCGATTCGTACCATGATGGAATATAGTTTGTTATAGACAGTCAGTTTGCAAGGTAGGCGGTTAAAGCATGGAGAGATCGACCGATTTTTTATATCATCGTATGACAAATATCGTATTAAAAGATCGAATGCATTTTTAGTTAATTTTAAAGAATATTTTGAAGTTTTATACGTCAGTGTTGCAGCTGCACATTATTGCTGCATGTTCTATCAAAACTTAAAAAATAATTACAGTTTTTTTGTGGATTTTTTAGACAGACGATGATGTAAACGAATTTTGTAAAACAGTGGCCCAACCATGCATCATCAAGAACATTTTGAGTTAATTTTCTAAAGACTAAAAACTGTGTACAAACAAAATGGTAACAGCCTCGCTCAATCATTATAGGCTTGGCCTTTTCTAAGGAATGAACTATCTCGTAAGGATCCCAAAGCTTAAAACTGATAGGATCATTGAAACTGCCCAAGTAATAGTGAGAGATACAGACAAGCTCAGGCATAGTGATAGTACATACTGCAAGAACAGCTCTATTGTAAGGCTCTTTTCCAATAGACCTGGTCAGATGTCAGTCAGATGTCTTCTCTCTCAGTGATCAGTATTTCGATGATTTATTAAACGATCAGTTCAAGGTACAACTAAAGGATTCACTAGTAGATGATATCATGCTACAGCCTCTTTTTATTGTGTGAAACACGAAAGGTCGGCCGTGTCAATCTGTCGGCACAAGGACAACAAGTTTCCAGGTACTGAAAGAATAGTGGCCGAGCTGATGGCCGAACGGAGTTGTATTTGAGCAGGAGATTCAACAAAATATTACTGAGGTTTGGGATAGAGAATCAATGCCTTGTGATTGGAATGTTGACATCATGTATCGCATATTCAACAAGGAAGATAGGCTGAAGTGCTACAACTACAGAGATGTTGAATATTGCCTATAAGATCTATTGCTCTCATTCGCTGAGGAGATAGTTGAAAACTGTTAGAGAGGATTCAGACAAGAAAAACCAACCGCTGAGCAAATATTTACCGTGTGGCAAATCTTGGAAAAGATGGCGAAGCAGCAGCTACACACCGCTCCTTGTATGATAGCATAACCAGGCTAAAACTATTCGACGCAATGTGCTCTTTTGGAGACCCGCTCAAGTTTACCAGGCATGTAAGAAAAGTACAAGGTTTCTTTGCTATTACAAGCAAAACATTCAATTTCACTTAGTATTTTCAACCAACTGTTTCAATACAACATCCACGAAACTAGCTTATGCACTGCGTTTCTTGAGAAATTATGATTATCAAAATCTAAACAATCGTTTTTAACAAACTTGTAGCAAGTTCTAAAAACACAAAAAATAGCTACATGTCATCCGGAAATGTTGAGTGACTGATTAGGCAGAAAAGAGCGACAAACCAACGCAACGCAACCATCAGAACACGCATTGCGGTATGCATCAATTAACACACTTCCCAAAGGTACATCTATTGTGTTAGGAAAAGTATAGTTATCGCTTTTCTACCACCCATTCTCCCGACGGTGGGTTTGCTTCTTTCAGTGACTATTTTTGTCAAATTTTCTTGGAGTCGTACACATTTTAGGTAGAACACAAAAGAAACCAAAGCAATGAGCGTTTGCGTTCAGTGCCGGCTTATTACGGTTCCTTGCATCTGCCCTGTGGTATCTTACGAAGAAAGAAAGAACTCTAGATTGTTGCATAATGGTGAATACGTTCAGAAGGTTGTGTTGATTCTGAAGTACGTTCTACATTTGGTTTGACTGTTAGAACAAAACTTCATTCAATTGTCATTTGATTGTGGTCTAATTGGCCCGAAGCAACTCATGTCAAGTAGCTCTTCACTAGTCTTTTGTTTACAGTTTGAAGAAATTGACACGCGCCAGCTGAATGTTATCAAAACACAATTAATTGGAGTACATTAAACTTGTGATAGTGCTCTGGATATAACAGTGCTACTTTTCAGTTTTAGAAATCCAATTATTTGGGCCATTCTGTACACTACCACTTCTAAACTGTAGAATCTAATTACCCGTCTACTAAACAATACAACATTATAGCATCATTTAACAGATTACAACTCTCGCTGCAAACTGCCGTCGGACGAGCGAAACAGAGCGTTGGGATAGTTTTATCGAATCCATTCACTACCCATTAATAGTGGCGAAATAGCTGGCGTTGCTTGTTTTAACGAGATGGCAACCTTTCCACTATCCACATCGTTTTGAGAGCAATAACCGTGCCCAAGCATATGACACTTTCCGAAATGGACAGCGATACACAAAACATACACACAGACAATCCAAGTGTGGTGAAAATGGGCGTTGCACTTCGCTTAGTGTAATCAAGCGTTAAATTCCTCATTCTCACTTCTCAGTCGCCTTCCGATACTCCCAACAGCCCCAACAAAAACGGAATCATTTTCCGCACCCGATTGTTCGTGTACGGTCAATCCGGCCACGCAGGGAGCGAAATAGTGCGAAAGCTGTGTGAGATGCGATCATTTTGGGCTTAGCGCAGCAGTTTCGGTTGGTTGAATTTATTGGGTGCCCGTTTGCTACTATGCTGGTGCCAGTGCTACTGCAGCAGCTTTTCAGTTGACACTAGCGAGGAACGCTTGTGGGAGAAGCATTTACGGAGCACGTTTAGAGCCACCAGTGACGGTCACCAGTTTCCCAGCTGCAGTGCGGAAACGGAAAAGTGGTTAACAGTAGATTTAATTGCACCACGAAGGAACGGTAAACAGGGCGAACGAAACGCTACTTGGCCTGTTGAACTGATGCAAATTTAGGATGGCAATAGGGGCATTCTGGATGTACAGTTTCTCCAACGAATGCAAGTCGAGTATAGTCGGGGTTTTTGCGGACATTCTTAAAGTATCGAATATTCCATGATAGCGCTAGCAGTAGCTGAGGTTCTTTAACTCTTAAATCGTTTCAGTTATTACTGTTATCAGGAAAAAATCAGTATCCACGAAGTTATCGTTTTAATACGTTCATTGTAGATTGCATTCATTTGTTCATTTGCTCCTAGGGATGAGAACCTGCTTCATGCTGCTTTGACGATATAATGGACTCCTGCACTTGAACGCAATCTGTTACTGTATGAATCAGATAGGATAACTCCATCTTATGTCACACAATCGAAGAGATAGTACGAGAAATTATACGTCGAGAATTAGTTTAATCTTCTTAATACTTATTTGTTTAATCTAATGCCCAGATATTTTGAAATCCAATTATCTAGAATTTCGGTAGTTTAACCGAGTACGAGTCTAAAGTGTTGTCCTTCTATTTTTCCAATTCAAAATTAAACTTTTTCAACGTTTTGTTTAAAGTTTTATGCCAGACATGGGATTTATGTCTCTGCTCTGTTTAATTTGTTTAAATTTTATTTCTTTCCTTGTCGTTAGAATTCATTTTCCATTTTTTTATATTTTTTTAGTAATTCTGGTTCACTTCTCTCTTAACTTGAGCTTATGAGCATTACATAAGTCATACTATCAGCATGTTATGCATATATTTACACATTTTGTATTGTACATCAATTTGATTTATTTTAAATTTTTTTCCTTGTTTAAAAATCTTACGTCCTTATTTTAGAACTGGTTTCCCTTCTCTTAAACTTACTTCTATTACTTTTAGTGTATCAGATCGAATGCAAAGGAAACATAATTTGAAATAGCTATTCCTAAGCATAATTTGTTCGTAAAATCGAGTCCGAGATTGATTGCCTCCTATCTCTCGTTCCTTTTGATGGTTCTACACGTTCCGTTTGCACTCGTCCAGCTTTGAGAACTCCTGTAACCGCACAGCATTTTTGTTCAAATGACCCTTTACTGATAAACCCACTAAATGATTATTTCAATTTTGCCATTTTTCTGTCTTCCTTTCAATTCCGTCTATCATATTCTATTGATATAGAATTATTTTTCTCTCTGACTTTATCTTTTGCTTATTTTTTCTGTCTATCCACAAATCTCCTTTTGGTAGTAGTACATTGAGTTCTCTGGTTGCTTCAGACCATCATAATTTTAGGAAAAGATTTAGTATAAAAATCTGATTGTGTAGCATGAAAGGCAAACAATTATGATACATTAAGTTTAAATGATAAATTAAATAAATGTAATCTTAAGTCCTGCGTGTTGGCAGGCACGAACCATCCGAGATTTTAATCCGTAATTATATTCGTCAAGTATTTTTGTATTTAATTTTGATTGGTTTTGAATATCCACTCCTGTTCTTCTTGGCGTAACGACCTGATACTAGGTCATGTCTACTATCGAACGGCTTACAAGAATTATTAGTACCAAGTATTTGGATAGTCATCCTTTACTACGGGAGAACGCTCTGAATGGGTTTTGATCTCTGATCATATCGTGGCAAGACTGACGTTACATCTCCTTGGCCACTGGATCACCCCACTTTGTAGTACTTTTATATTCCAACTAAATAAAATAAGAGAAACTTGATAAATCTCAACTATATAAACTGTTATAGTGGTCCTACTTTTACTACTGCTTAAGAGTTACATGTATTTTTGCAATTAGTATTCTTCATCTGAATTTATTTCGTGTAATCATAATACACTGCACATTGATATAAAGAAAGATGAAGACGAAAACACAATCAATAAATCAACTACTGTATTAGATAAAACCACCAATAATCCTGTGAACACTCCTGCTAAACCTATTCTAGAAATACTTGCCCAAAGAAATGCAACACATTGCCACCGGTTCATAATCCCGGCCCAGAGTAACTACATTGCGTTCCATTAGTTTGTGGCCGGAAACACGGCTATGACATATTTACATGGCCCCTCGCCAACCCTCGCCGCACCGTACCGCACCGTTCCTCCTGCAGGCCGAGCTCAACTACAAACTCGTACCAAGTAATGCCTAGCCACTTGCTTCCCGGATGTGGATACGTGGATTTGCGCTATTTTAGCACACAGCAGCACCACACGTACACCGTACGCCGGTGTAAGTTCATAAAACTTGGCCCGTGGCACTGGAACCAGTTGCTTGCAGCGAACCTCACCAGCGAAAGCCACCGCCGCCCGACAAAAAGGGTAAATCTAAAGTAATGTTTTGCAAACCGTATTATGTGCTGTACATTACTGTTACACCCATTATGATCCTAGCGCTTACGGTGTGGGGTCACCCTCGGGCCATTACGGCGGTGGCGGTGGTCGTGATGAAATTCCCCGTGCACCAACGGAAGTAATTTCCCTCGCTCGTCGCACTTCATCCTGCCCCGCACGGCATTTCCTTCGCTCGATTATGGAGGTGGTTGGGGAGTGCCAAAAGTTAACCGCAAGCAGCCCCAAAAACTAAGTAGACACTGAGCTGAGAATGCAAAAGCAAAAACAAAATGCTACCACCAACAAAGAAGCCCAATCGGCCCAATCTCTCGCTCGTTGGTACCGGAGAAAATCGGGTCCCCATTTTGCAGTAAACCGGCACACCGGGCATAATATGGATTTACTAAGGGTGAGCCGGAGTTTGTCGGACAAAAAATGGAAAGAATAAAAAAGACGCAAGAAAGCAAAGGCAGCTTGTTCTAATAATGTTTGTTTACTTTGTACCGTTTCGATTTTCCGCAGCCTCGGTCCGAGAATAGTGGTACTGTGAGTGTGTCAAGTGATGAGGGCAGGTTTTACCATTCTTGTAAAACCACAAACCACCACACTGGATGGAGGCGATGGGAAAAAAAAGTGTGGAAGCAGGGAGCGCGGATACTACCGGACTCTGATTAGGGGCAGACCCGTCCGTCGTGTACGAGGTTAGAAATGTCTCCCTGCCACAAGCCAACTCACCTGAACCAACGTTGTTTTTTGTGTGTGTGTATTTTTTTCTGTGTGTTTTTCTTTTCTCTAATGACAGCTCACCGCCTGAGCCATCGAGAGGCTCTCAATTTCGCTTGCTCTCGCTCTCGTTCCGAAACATTTGAATGTTTCCGCTCACTTTATTCTCGCAACATGAAAGCTGCTCAGGAAAAAGCCCTTGCACACTCCTCTATAATGCTCTTGCCGTGTGTAGTTGAATCCAGTGCTTGCACACGCACACAGGGAAACACTCTTTTCCACACAATTTTTCACGCACTCGTTCGCTCGCTTGTCACTGTTGAACTGTGTACTATACCACTGCGTTAAGAAACGTTCTGTCAAAACCCGTGACAGAAGTACACAATGCTCACACACTGCTCACACACAAACACCGCAAAAACCCGCACGCACTCATCAGTCAAGCAATGCTGCTCTCGGTCATTTGCACATCCAATTTCCTGTGCGAGCGTATATGTGCGTTTGTTGTGTCGAATGAGTAATATAAGCTCTTCCGCGGTAGCTACTGGTCGGTGCGACGTTTCCTAGCACCGTGAAAGTGTTCAAATGTGTGTGTGTGTGTGTCAAGGGGATGCTTTTATTGTTGTTCGTGGGTTCGCTACAAAACCTCACTCGGTACAGAATCGTTAGGGTCTCACTCTCGCGCCGACGTTCGCACGCTCAAGAAAGCTCTCACGTGAGCAGTTCGGGCTAAGGTAAGTTTGGCTGTTTTACCCTGACCGTTCTTCTGCACCGCCCGCTTGTACGCGTTTCGTACCTTGTCCCTGCAGCGCCGCTCTACTGTCCCAGCAAAACGGAAACGTGACGTAGAGAAAATTCAAGATGGCGCACGCTCTACGAGGGTCACCTGTGTGTGCGTTCGATTTTTTCTGCCATTTCTTATCATTTTCTGCACGGTTTGAAGCTGTTTTATAGCTGCTCCCTAGCACTTTGACGACATGTCAGTAACGTTGACCAGCTTGCATAGAAGAACCATCTTTATTAGGCTTGGCTGCTCGATGCTTTCTGTATTATTTCCTCGGAAAGTTTCACTTCACTGGATCACTTTTTGATGTTTGAGCGTAGGGATAATGTGCTGAGGACACGATTCGTTTTCGCGACTGGTACACCCACGAAACGTACCTCCAATAATCTCAACTCATAGTGGAACTAATCACAACCTTGCTGTAGCTGTACCGGAATGGCACTCTCTATACACCGGATACGAAATTTAGCACACAGTTCTTTCCATTGCACCACTGTTTGACGAACACTATGCTAGGCACAGCTAGAAAAATCGGCCTTCCAAAGGCGTACACGGGTTCACTGGCTGACGGCTGCTGCCTAACCGTACGGTGAAACCATTTAGTTATCGCTAGAGGGCTTTCTCTCGCGCGTTATGGAAGGTCAAATCTATACTGGTATCGTAAACCTCCAGTAAGAGAGATAGCGCCCGTCGGTATCACGGTACGGTATGGTTTTTCCTTCCTAACATCAACTCACACGCACACACACACTCATCCGCCACCACAGTGCACCGTCGGAACTGACAGCGAAACGCACACAGCCCTAAAACGGCACCTATACAGAGCGAACGAGATGCAATATAAAGAAAACCACGCGATAGAATGAGCAAAGTGCCAGAAAACTCATCCACTCAGCGAGTAGCGTGCGCTGTGAGTTACCGAGGTTAAACGGAAGCTTCCGGCGTGAGTTACCGTACTCACTCACGGCCGATGGAGACGCACGGTGGGGCTGAGTGTTCCATTGCATTGGGCACTCTGGTCGCCCGCAACGAGCTGCTGCAACGAGCTTTTCATTCAACTTTTCATTCAACGCGGTACAGTGCGAAGCGTCTCAGACACACCAATTCGCGTGAGTGCACGAAAGCTTCGGTGCGGTTGCCGTACGGTTGTTGGTCACCGCGTGTGTGCTTGTCGGTACTACCCAGGGTACCCAGTGTCAAGTGTGTCAATCGCCAAATGGTTCACCGCACTCACACACACACACACACACACGCACGGATACGCGGTGGCGAATCTCGGTGGTAGGTCCCCCTCATTCATAAAAACATCCGACCGGCCCGAAGCGCCCGAGACAACGCAACACAAACACACACACACACACACACACACACACACACACACACACACCCACTCACACACACACACACACACACACGCACGGATACGTGGTGGCGAATCTCGGTGGTAGGAGAATGATTTGAGAGCAGTATTAATTGATTTTCTGTCGTTTGCCAGTGTGTTGGCTTTCGCGGTCGTTTTTAATGCGCGTGGGGTTCTTTGCTAACCGATTTGTGCACCTTTTCGTTTCACTCGGTCGACAAATTTTGAGCAACTAATTTAAGTAGGTTTGGTTTATAAAAAAAAACATATTTCACATTTGTTTCCATTTCACTACTAAATACTGGGCGCCTCCATTAAAGGGGTTGTGCGACATAAAATTATTTATTAATAAAACAATTTAAAACGATCCACTAGAGTGGCTATTGTTATCTTCAAAGGCGGCTGTCAGTTTTTAACCTCACGTGATGTTCGTGTTTCCGTTTGTCCAGAGAACACTTCGGCTACGCTGGCGTCATGTATAATGCAACTGATTAATGGAAATTACGTGCGCACTCATTGCAATGATTTATGTCAAATTGTGTTCCCGTTTCATCTACCGCATCGCATAAATAGTCCCCACCATTAACGTTGATTATCGCTAGTGTTTTAAAGTTTCGCTAAGCATTAAAAAACCGAGCCCCTTAATTAAATGAAGCGCGCTTTATTGATAAAAAGGGGTTTATGGTTTATTATTATTTAAAACCATGTA
Organism: Anopheles maculatus; assembly: GCA_002091835.1. Taxonomy (NCBI): domain Eukaryota; kingdom Metazoa; phylum Arthropoda; class Insecta; order Diptera; family Culicidae; genus Anopheles; species Anopheles maculatus. Next base: position 317,756 of record KZ061709.1, on the reverse strand, counting down.
TGAAAAACACTCTTTTCGCTTTACACGATAACAATCGTTCCCCGAACCTTGGGAGCAACCAAAATGGTGAGCTCAATTGTGTACATCGCACCCATCCTATCTGTCCAAACAGTGTGTACAGCACAGTTTAATTTGTAACCACCGAGAGTTTCGCATAAATTTTCCTGACACATAAATAACACGCCTAATAGTCAGCGACACGACAGTCGGACAGCTGGAGGGCGAATGTGGAAGCCGCGCAAGAACGACAACCACACAAATGGCAGCAACCAAAAAAAAAAAAGAGCCTGACAGTTTGGACGATGGTGAGAAAATTAATGGTGCTGTTGCAGTTGCAGCTTCAACATGCAGATTCAAGTCCCTAGCGTACCGTAGTTTTTTTTCGGGGAGAGAACCATTTTAGGTTGTGTCCAACCGGAACACATTTTATTTGCTGCTAGACAGTGTTTTTTTAGCAGTGCTGTTCCGATCCATACTCTCAATTTACTTACCTGTTTAATTTACACGGCACCCCTATAGTCTGGCGAATGTGGCGTATGTATATTGTGCGCCGTGTTCTAGAGCAGCACCATAGCTGTGACGGTTCTCTAGCAGAGCAGATGGTGGTCTCGATACAGTTGATCACCTGCTCCTTCTCCTAGGCAGGACGCAATGTGGGACGATTCCGTCGTTTCACGATGACCGGGATCGACGCGTTGGAAATTGAAATACTACTACCACACATAAGCACGGCCACCCGTTTACGCACCCACATACACACACACAGACACTTCTCCTTCACTCACTCAAGGGAGCACACGTGAGTGCGAGACGACTGTTCCCGATGAAGGCTCCAAAATTACTCACTGAAAAGGCACGAGCTGCAAACAAGTCGCATCTACTATCACTTTTCAACTAAAACCGTCACAATTCGTGGATGGATGGAAAAATAAAGAGAAAAAGGTTGGTTTAAAAAATGGACAGCAAGAAAAAAACACACTCACACACACTGTAATGAGGATGAATCCGGTTTCTGTTGCACTTTGCACTTAAACGACGAGCGTAATCTTCCGTTTTTGGGTTCTGTGTCACTTGCAGCTGCACTCTCACTGTCACTGTTCGCCAAAAATGGATTCAAAAACAGACTCACACCAACACACACACCATTCACACACCGTTCCATATTCTAATTTTTAAGAAAACTTCTCCTCACAATGCTTCATTTTGGACCACTTTTTGTTCTTCTCCGAATGCACATTTAGTGCATGCACCTGAGACAAAGATATCCACATCGTTCACTCGCACACAGCCACTTCTCAACGCTGAGAAAACGGGGACACTGTCCACAGCAATAAAGCGCAATGATGAATAATAAAAAAAACTTTTCCAACATTTATGATTGCGCTACCCAGACCAGTCGGATAAGAACGAATTGATAATAACGGTGTCAGAAGCGGTGTATCTCCTCGTAACCGACTGCCGAAATTGTGTGAGTGGGTGAGAGCTAGTGCAATTGTGATTCATCGCCACTAGAAAAAATGACTTTCGGGGAGCTCGGGACACCCCAAAAAAAAACAATGACAGAAACTTTTTTACGAGCTAGATAGAACATAATTTGGCGATGAACAAAGAGTCGTCTATCATGGAAAGTGTTCTTGGAGCAAATAAACTTGAGCAGCGTAAGTTAAAAACAAAAAAAAAGGAAACTGGAACCAGCAAGAGAAAGAAGATGTTGTGAGTTTTAGTCGATGAATTGTCGTTGTAGAACTTTTTACTGCAAAATTCATGTGCAATTTTAATCTTCCTTTTTAAGCACCATAATTCTTATGCAGAGCTTTTCCCACCGAACATTTGCACGCAAAGTGCACGTCATTTGGTGAAAGAAAAGCGCTTCTCATCCACATTGCATCGGCTAGCAAATCTGGTGCAAAACTGGTTCCAGTGCAGTTAAAAAGTACCGCAGCGTTTAGTGGCGGATGGGTGCAAATAACACCTTCCCAAGCGGCGGCCGAGCTCTGCCCTGTGGCGATGAGTAGGATGAGAATAAAACTTTTAATTAACTTTTATTTCGGCCAGTTCTCGGCGATCTGTTTCGGTTGCGGGCAAACCAGCAAAAAAAACAAAGGGTTCCCTTTTTAGGAGTTTTGCTTCCATTTGCGATGATTGTGTTTTGTGTTAAGCCCGCTCCAGACGAAGCGCAAATCCAAGCGCAACTACGATTTTGCGAACAAAATGCTGTCAAATTCGTATGGTATGACATTACTGCCAGCCTTCGCGTTTTAGTTTGCAATCTAGTTTGCGCTTCGTCTGGAGCGGGCTTTAGATTTTCCTTTCTTTTTTTGCACACACTCTTCGTTTGCTGTCAGTTTGCAGATTTATCACTGCCAGTAAAGTGATTCGATTTATACAGCTATCGAGCTGTTCTCGTTTCTCTCTTCATCGGTATAATGTTTCGTGTTGATTCTTAATTTATTTTCTACTTTTTAAGCACTTTTTAAATGTTTGTAGTTATATTTAACAAAATTTCTCCTTGTTGCTTGTTCACTTTTAATTCCTAAACAGTAATAAAAGCCCCGCTCATCACATGGATGTTACTGAACGAACTGAGACGCCTTCCAGCACTGTTGCTTTGTCACTGGTATACTATTGTTGCAGCTGCTGCAGCAAACATCAAACCACACTCGGTGCGCTACTGTCCCATTTCGATGACACCAGGATTTTTCCAACTAACGCACACACACACAGACACACGAAGTCCATCCACAAATGGGCAATGCTGTTAACCGTTTGCCAAGTGTAGAAGCAGCAGCATCATCCCTGCTATCCTGGTATCTTCAATTTGTTCCATTCACACGCGCACACACACACACACACACACGCGTGTAGTAGGGCGTTCTTGTGAACACGCAATCTTCACGCATCCGCACTGCCACACAAACACACATACACATCACATAGCAGTAGAGTTAAGCTTTGTCGGTCTGCCTGCCATCACATGGGGAGAAAAAACTTTTCCACCATGAAGTACTATGTGCGTGCTGGACGGGACGGTGGGCTTTTCTCGCTAACGTGTGCGTTTGGTTCACCAAGCTCACTACCACTGATGCAGCCAGTCGAAAGCAGTTGTATACGGGAGCTTCACATTCACATTTGGTCGGTAGTGGAAAGGAAAATACATATTTTTCCAGAATATACAACAAAAAATCTCTTTTAATGATCGTTTTCTCATTTAAACTTGGTAATTTGCTCATATTCCTTTATGCTGGATGCTATATTTTGAAGCATTAACATGCTGTCATGCTGTAGTTTGTATGTATGTGTGTGTGTGTGTGTTTGCAAAGGAAAATGTTTGCTTTGGCAAACGGAAAAAGACAAAAACGAGTCTCACATTTCACAATTTTGCCCACTCTAGTAGTAACAGCATAATGTTTCCCTTAACGTATACTCTCCGTAGCTCCATTTTGCTTCAACACTATGCAACCGAACGCGAATTCTTATCTATAAAGCCTTCCATGCTCACACACTCACACACTGATACACTCGCAATACGAACAATAGGGTAGTGCTTTTCCACTAGGAAGGTTTTGTGGTGCTAAATTTTTTTCCCAACCACTCTTCGATACCACTCGAGACTAGATTTCCACGGCGAACGCTTCCCCCGGCCCAGCTCGACAACAACTATTCGTGGAACGATTCTGGGCGAAGAAAATGCTGAACTATAGACAATTTCAATCCACATCTCGTCCGGCGATATAGCGCTCGCTGTTCCTGAAGCGATTGATTGATTTAACAAACTTGCCAACCACTCAGCCACACGATCTGTCTGTGGGGCACATTTTTCACGCAGTTTTTGCACACTTTAGACAACCGATCACACAGAACAAACGGGAAGGGTATTCCGTAAAATGCAACCTGCAAAAGAAAACCGTGTCTTGGGCCGTCCACGTCCCCGCCCCGTCCTGCACAGGGATGTCCAGTGTTAAGGGAGGGAAGCGACACCAGTTGGAGTTGGAATTTGGGTCACTTCTCTACGCACCACTGGCCACTGGAACTGTGCAACTCTTTCTGAACCATTCGCTCCGTCTGTCCGCTTTGGGTTCCTACGGTTTTTCCGCGGTTTCAACCAGCGTGTGTGCGTGTGTGTTCCGAATCTTTGCCCGAAAAGTTACTCCCGAGAGTTCCGATCGATGCGAGCGCCTCCTAGCGTTGAGTGGCAGCGTTTTTAACAGCGAGGACGCCCAGCCCACAAGGGCTACACCAACACGTCACGATGTTATGCAACTGCAGACGGGGCAGCATAAAGCCACCACGGGGGAAGCAGCACAGCACGATGCATTGTGTCCTGCTCGCGGCAGATCTCGATGTATACCGTGACCGCTTTCATACCTAACACACGGGTTCTCTTTCTGTCCAGGATAATTTTATTTTGATTCAATGTTGAATAAAAACTTGCATGCGTTTGTTGAGACTACTGCTGCTGCTGCTGCTACGGTTGCTGCTGAGAGCGTGCTTTACAGCGTCGGCGCATAAGAGTGCAGAGTGAGTGTCGCGTGAGTGATGAAAAAATTAAACCGGAACTCATAGCAGATTCCAGCGAGCTTTTGGTACAGGGTGATTCAGTACGGTATTGTGATGTTCAATTATTATAATCGTGTTTAGTATTTTACTTTCCTGTTTTTTAATAGTTTTTTTCATAATGAAATTTTAAATTCTCTAAAACAAAACTAGTTTGTTTAACCAATATATTTGTTGGCATTATATTTTCTCTAACTACTCGTGAAGTAATATTAGAAAGCAATTTACTTGATTGACTCATATCCACGTAAATAATTACACAACAAACATAAAATACCCCTTTATGCCGAGAGCAATATAGGGAAATTGGAGAATTTACTTCATCTCCACCAGTTGATTTGGCCTCGTAACGCTACCCTTTGTACTTGGTAAATGGTAAAACATTATTAATTATGTATTTTCCCAAAGTATGAAACAGTAACACAACTTAAGGATTTTTTTTTTGTTTTTTTGTTGCCTACAGCTTGAAAGGCAAATGTTACTTCTGACTCCCTGACCAACGTTATAGAGAAGGTCAGCTGGTTGCTGTAGTTGTTGCTTTGTTTTGCGTTTATTTCATCCCTCATTCCCCGCCCTTACAATGATTAGGCAAAATAACACAACCGAATAAAACAAAAACATAAAAACTAAAAACACACGAAATATTCCCATCCGTCCGACGGTTAAGCGGGTCGGGATTTAGTTTAGCAACAAATTGCCCCTTAACTGCTGCACCCGTCCATTCTGAGGTTGGGTTGAAGGTAAGTGAAGTAGAGGGTAAAGGTGGGTAAGGGTGTATGCTATTTTCTCCCCCCGTTGTTCCGCTTTTCGTTTTGTTTTGCGTCGCCTCTGTTTTAATCCGCAAACTTTTCTCGCACTCCCAACCAACTCCAGGCTAAGCGGCAGAAATCATGGTCCAGGGTCCAGGGTCCAGGGTCCAGGGTAATGGTGGCAGGAAATTGCGGTGCACGGAAATTATGCCGGGAAAAAGTGGCCGAGACCGGTTTTACGTTTTGCGTTGAGGAATCGGGCCAGAAAAACACGATTAGACTTTTAATCAACAGCATCTACACCATAAACGGTCCGAGCATGGTGTGAGTGTGGTTTTCGGATAACGGATGCGGGCCATTTTGGGTGGTGCATAACGGAGGTCCTCGAGGGCGAGAGAGTGAGAGAGAAGGGGAAGCGAGAGATAAAGAGAACGAAAGAGATATTTATAGTGAATTGTTTTTTGAGGTAAGGGAGAATTTGGTGTCTGTTAAATGGTAAATTACCACAGGTATAAGGCGCATCCTTGTGAGGGTGCACTACGTTAATGGTTATACGCATTAATATCTGCAGGTTGGAAGTTAGTAACACATTTAGGGTTCTCTTTAGTTAGATGCAACTATTAATATTGAATCACTTTCTTTCACTAACTTTACTGACAGCAAAACTAACAGGCACATCTCTTTCGCAAAACCCCGACCGGATGTTCTTGCTTCGTTGTCTTTATTTACAATTCCAACTAGAACGTGGTTGCTTTCGCGACACTTCAAACAGGCACACGGAGATACATTAGGGGAAAACAATCAAACCGGCCCTTACGACTACGGGATTAAAATAACAAACTTGATATGCAAACCGTACACGGTTCCGACGAAACGTAAGAACCGAAGAGTTAGTGTCCCTAGCTACACACAACACAAAATGGTCCCTCCCCACATCTAGTGAATCCACTACAACCAACAATAATATCACGAACAGTTCATCCTTGTCGCCGATCGGTTCTAGTCAATCTCCAACCCCCGAAACGCTTTCACCGGCGGTTTAATCGAGTTGGAGCTGGCATTTTTCTGCTTGGGAGCTTCCTTGAGCGCACTGGAATCCATCAACCACTCACGGAACACCGTTTCGAGACGCTTTTTCTGCTCCGCGTGCATTGTGGCCACCTCATCGAACGGTCCTCCAAAGTCCTGCAAACGGATGGAAGGGTAAATGAAAAGTGTCGGGCTCCATTCGCACAACGCAAAATGCACCGCTACAAACCTTTGGCAAGTAATCGACACCGACAATTTCTTCCGGACCAGCTGTCGTAAACTGGAGCAGTCCGAGCAGTTCCGACTTGATCAATGGTTTCACCAGTGCCATCACCTGATTGATGAACGAAGCCGTATGGACGATGTAGATCTTCTTCAGCCGCACGGGATGTGCGTCCTGGATGTAGTTCATAAACACGCGCAACGGACCGAACTGTACGCGCGCCAAATGTCCCAACCGGACGCCCTTCATATCGAAGATGACGATGTAACCCTCCATAATGCCGTCCACGCTGATCTGAGCGTCGTTAAACATGCAGAACGATTTCACCGCCTCGGTAAAGTTCATCTTGGACGGGTCGGTATCGGACAGACGGTAGTACAGCAACCGATAGCCTTCCGGTGTTGTCCGTGGAAGTGCCACCATATGTCTGGAAAATGGGAGAATATGAAGGTAATAAACGATTCTTGCTGATTTCTATCCTTCTGCTGATTACTACAAACTAGGTTGCTTACGTGGCGTTCAGCGTCATCTGCACACCTGCTCCCATAATGTCTCGGTTGTCAAATATTTCCGGTGAGTTAGCATGAATCTGTGCGTACTTCTGGAGAGCTTTCTTTGCGTCGTCCACGTTCCAGAGGCAGGCGTGCAGGAACAGGTGAGCATGATTTTTCGAAAAGCGAGTGAGTGTCGCGTGAGTGATGAAAAAATTAAACCGGAACTCATAGCAGATTCCAGCGAGCTTTTGGTACAGGGTGATTCAGTACGGTATTGTGATGTTCAATTATTATAATCGTGTTTAGTATTTTACTTTCCCTTTTTTTAATAGTTTTTTTCATAATGAAATTTTAAATTCTCTAAAACAAAACTAGTTTGTTTAACCAATATATTTGTTGGCATTATATTTTCTCTAACTACTCGTGAAGTAATATTAGAAAGCAATTTACTTGATTGACTCATATCCACGTAAATAATTACACAACAAACATAAAATACCCCTTTATGCCGAGAGCAATATAGGGAAATTGGAGAATTTACTTCATCTCCACCAGTTGATTTGGCCTCGTAACGCTACCCTTTGTACTTGGTAAATGGTAAAACATTATTAATTATGTATTTTCCCAAAGTATGAAACAGTAACACAACTTAAGGATTTTTTTTTTGTTTTTTTGTTGCCTACAGCTTGAAAGGCAAATGTTACTTCTGACTCCCTGACCAACGTTATAGAGAAGGTCAGCTGGTTGCTGTAGTTGTTGCTTTGTTTTGCGTTTATTTCATCCCTCATTCCCCGCCCTTACAATGATTAGGCAAAATAACACAACCGAATAAAACAAAAACATAAAAACTAAAAACACACGAAATATTCCCATCCGTCCGACGGTTAAGCGGGTCGGGATTTAGTTTAGCAACAAATTGCCCCTTAACTGCTGCACCCGTCCATTCTGAGGTTGGGTTGAAGGTAAGTGAAGTAGAGGGTAAAGGTGGGTAAGGGTGTATGCTATTTTCTCCCCCCGTTGTTCCGCTTTTCGTTTTGTTTTGCGTCGCCTCTGTTTTAATCCGCAAACTTTTCTCGCACTCCCAACCAACTCCAGGCTAAGCGGCAGAAATCATGGTCCAGGGTCTAGGGTAATGGTGGCAGGAAATTGCGGTGCACGGAAATTATGCCGGGAAAAGTGGCCGAGACCGGTTTTACGTTTTGCGTTGAGGAATCGGGCCAGAAAAACACGATTAGACTTTTAATCAACAGCATCTACACCATAAACGGTCCGAGCATGGTGTGAGTGTGGTTTTCGGATAACGGATGCGGGCCATTTTGGGTGGTGCATAACGGAGGTCCTCGAGGGCGAGAGAGTGAGAGAGAAGGGGAAGCGAGAGATAAAGAGAACGAAAGAGATATTTATAGTGAATTGTTTTTTGAGGTAAGGGAGAATTTGGTGTCTGTTAAATGGTAAATTACCACAGGTATAAGGCGCATCCTTGTGAGGGTGCACTACGTTAATGGTTATACGCATTAATATCTGCAGGTTGGAAGTTAGTAACACATTTAGGGTTCTCTTTAGTTAGATGCAACTATTAATATTGAATCACTTTCTTTCACTAACTTTACTGACAGCAAAACTAACAGGCACATCTCTTTCGCAAAACCCCGACCGGATGTTCTTGCTTCGTTGTCTTTATTTACAATTCCAACTAGAACGTGGTTGCTTTCGCGACACTTCAAACAGGCACACGGAGATACATTAGGGGAAAACAATCAAACCGGCCCTTACGACTACGGGATTAAAATAACAAACTTGATATGCAAACCGTACACGGTTCCGACGAAACGTAAGAACCGAAGAGTTAGTGTCCCTAGCTACACACAACACAAAATGGTCCCTCCCCACATCTAGTGAATCCACTACAACCAACAATAATATCACGAACAGTTCATCCTTGTCGCCGATCGGTTCTAGTCAATCTCCAACCCCCGAAACGCTTTCACCGGCGGTTTAATCGAGTTGGAGCTGGCATTTTTCTGCTTGGGAGCTTCCTTGAGCGCACTGGAATCCATCAACCACTCACGGAACACCGTTTCGAGACGCTTTTTCTGCTCCGCGTGCATTGTGGCCACCTCATCGAACGGTCCTCCAAAGTCCTGCAAACGGATGGAAGGGTAAATGAAAAGTGTCGGGCTCCATTCGCACAACGCAAAATGCACCGCTACAAACCTTTGGCAAGTAATCGACACCGACAATTTCTTCCGGACCAGCTGTCGTAAACTGGAGCAGTCCGAGCAGTTCCGACTTGATCAACGGTTTCACCAGTGCCATCACCTGATTGATGAACGAAGCCGTATGGACGATGTAGATCTTCTTCAACCGCACGGGATGCGCGTCCTGGATGTAGTTCATAAACACGCGCAACGGACCGAACTGTACGCGCGCCAAATGTCCCAACCGGACGCCCTTCATATCGAAGATGACGATGTAACCCTCCATAATGCCGTCCACGCTGATCTGAGCGTCGTTAAACATGCAGAACGATTTCACCGCCTCGGTAAAGTTCATCTTGGACGGGGGACCGAACTGTACGCGCGCCAAATGTCCCAACCGGACGCCCTTCATATCGAAGATGACGATGTAACCCTCCATAATGCCGTCCACGCTGATCTGAGCGTCGTTAAACATGCAGAACGATTTCACCGCCTCGGTAAAGTTCATCTTGGACGGGTCGGTATCGGACAGACGGTAGTACAGCAACCGATAGCCTTCCGGTGTTGTCCGTGGAAGTGCCACCATATGTCTGGAAAATGGGAGAATATGAAGGTAATAAACGATTCTTGCTGATTCCTATCCTTCTGCTGATTACTACAAACTAGGTTGCTTACGTGGCGTTCAGCGTCATCTGCACACCTGCTCCCATAATGTCTCGGTTGTCAAATATTTCCGGTGAGTTAGCATGAATCTGTGCGTACTTCTGGAGAGCTTTCTTTGCGTCGTCCACGTTCCAGAGGCAGGCGTGCAGGAACAGGTGAGCATGATTTTTCGAAAAGCTTGGAAAGCGTGGCTGATCCTTCATCCTGTTTAAAGTGAGAGTCAAATTAATGTAAAATTCGCAATTTTTCGTTCATTTTATCTATAAAATTAATTTTGGCACACATAGAATTACAGTGAGTACACATCGACTCTCGAAACCAAACAGCCAATTTCTGTGGCTTCTTGCACTCTGAATAATTCAACACACGATAAGTCGATTTGTTTTGGAGGTTGGAGTTGAAATGCGTTTAACCAAAAACAAAAAAACACAAACAGTGTATTCCGAAAGGCTTGTGCTGCTTTCTTTACTCTACACTGTACACAAACAGTTTTAGCTGCTTACGCATTCCGCATTTAATCAGGCAAATGAAGTCATCATACCGAGCGAAAACTGTCCGTCCCACATTTGCCCGTTGCTTACCATTCGTACAGCGTGTTCACGTTGGCGGCATGCTCTTTGGGCACTTCCAGCGGCTCCGGACTGTCTTTGAAGGGATGTGATAAAGTGGTCATTATTGGCACTAAGAGGCGAGGGTTCTTGCTTGCTTTTCCTGAGCGTGTCGCTCCAATCGACACTAGAACACCGATACGAACGCTAGACGGTGGCGAAGCGAATGGTGATGCTTTTCAGTGTTCTATTAACTTTCGCTTCTGTCGAGCTGTCGAGTGTGTGAAAAGAAGAAAAGAAATGAGTATTTTAAATTATTTCCATCGTGTTAGCAGGCTAGTATTTGTCGTTTGCAGACTGTTGCCCGCCTCAACTATTTGTTCCCGTGAGATATTTAATGTACAATCCAACGTGACAAGCCTTTATTGCTTCTTGTTTTAGTGAGTGTTGATGTAAATAACTTTTTAATCAAATCATTTTACTTTTAAAACTCAAATTGTGTCTACCTTCTACGTAATGCTCGATATGAGAATTAGAGGTTTGTTATTTTTTATTTTTTGGGTCATCAATTTCTATTACTATTTTTTTTAGACGAGAGTACTAATGCTCTTTGAGTAGAGATTGCAGATCCGATAAAGAGCATTTTTCTAATCAATTATACTTGAATTTAAGTATTACAGGTTTTAATACACGGCAGGACCGGGGTTCAAGTCTCGTCTGAGCCGTTCCCCCATAGTGACGACTGACTATCCAACTATGCGGTAACAATAAGTCTAGTAAGCCAAAAATGGCAGGCATGACCAAAGAGGTCGTTAGCCCAAGAAAGAAGAAGAAGGTTTTAATACATCGCTGAAGGTTTGGTATCAGTTCGAGATTTTCATGAAAAGGAGGTTAAACCCTTGTTAACCTGATCTTCCATTGGTATCAAGTAAAGAGTTGTGGTATATTTGAAAAAGGTTTTAATTATTCCAAGTAATAAATAGACTATGCAATTTTAAATATATCATCGATTGAATCTAGCCGCACTCCTTCAAGACAATACCGGACACTATGTGATGTTTGTCATCAAAGCTAAGCCATTAAAACTCAAATGACTGGTGATTGTAATTTTTGAGGCTATTTTCGGCTGATGTAATCTTCAATAAATGGGGTGTATTCTTCGGTAATGATCAGAACTTGGAATATTTAATCTCTTTTAAGAATACTCTGATGTCAAATCGATTAAGTTTTGAAAGAATTATTTCATCAAATTGGTAGACGTGTAGAAGATTAAATTCGATACATTTTTATAGCCTATTTGTTGCAACAGAATATAATATTCAGGATAGAAAAGGAACTATTCAGTCATATCAGCTTAGAAAAAGGGGCATCAAATTGTCTTTTCAACGTGAGTCTATAAAACAAGGAATTATAAAAAGACCAGAAGACTTTTAAGATTAACAGGGAGCAGTAAACTAATGGCAGAAGTCTTTTCTTTTGACAATAATATTTAAAAATTTAACCTGTAGAATATTAACTTATCATTCAATCCAATACCTATAAATATGTGCCAAATTAACATTAAAATGATCATAATTAGTTTAAAAAAAATCCTTTAACATTATCAGCCTTCTGTAACGCAGCTAACGTCTTCTGCATCTGAATGTATTGTTTAAGACTATCAAAACAATTTGTAATTGCCATTACGGCTTCTTTTGTGCTCTTCTTTAGTTCAACTGTCTCGGATTGGCGGGGAGACTTAAAAAAGAAAACAATAAAACATATCCACCGCGACACAACCTTGACAATCGAAAGCTCAAGCAACCGTGTCGAAGCATCGCGTCAGACGCATACATAAACGCGTCCCAGCAGCGACACAGCATACAACGCTACCATATCGGCCGACGCAAAGCAAGAGAAACATGTGCGTGCTGGCGTCATTTGTTTTTTGCGCCCGTTTTGCCTTCCGACACCGCCACGAAGGGTTGGCTGGGTTTGGTTACTGGGTTTGCATACATCATCTTCAAGGGTAGCGTAGAAGAATTTTTGGTGAGTTCATGCTGTGGCGCGCTTATGCTTTCGTACCCTTTTGTGTGGTCACTCGTAATTAGTCGGTGTCAAGGTTGTGAGCGCGAAGCTATGGAAATTAATGCAAACCGGTTAACTAATCGCTGTAATAATCCGTGATTTTCCGTTTTTTAGATGCAAGATTCTGTTGTATTTACTCATGAACACAAAGGTTCACGCAAACAAAAAAAACACATAGGAAACAATAGCACTATAACTCCAGGTTCACATAATTTCGCAATCTTGTGCACGAGCCAGCCTGCCTGTTTCATACCATCCTTGCATGCACTTGACACAAACCCAGTACATTTACAAATTAATGTTAACTAGTTTTCCATCGAAATCATTAGTGACCATTAGAGGTAGCAGACCTTCGGCGAAATTTACCCCGAGCCAGTGTCAAAGCATGGCTTTCGCTGAAACTGATTAACAACTTTTTAACAAAAACTGCTGGCGAAACATTAATTTTGCAAACCACTTTGCGTATGCTTTTTGATTTACGGCTCATTAGCTCTCGTTGGGAGTTTGAAGCATCGGGTTACATTATCACGGATAGCAAGATAGCGATAGCGTATCTGTTTGATGGTAGCATCTAAAGCCACATAAATACTGTTATGTGACGCGTCATTGACATTGACAAATTTGCTAAACAGTCTTCACAGTCTTACGATACGTTATAATTTATGCAAAAGACAACACAGAAAAAAATATTATGGAGGTTAACGGGTAACTATCCGGTTTGTGGTTGCATCTCACCGTCTCACCGTGACAATATCCTGTTTGACAACCATCTGTAGCTGACCTTCCCACAAAACAAACTAAAACCGACAGCTGTGTGAGAATGCAGCATCCGTAAAAATCAAACCCAACCTGTCCGAGCGGTCACGAGCGCATCATAACAGATTCCGTGGCGTTTCAAACGCGCGATTACTTTCCATTTCTCTTAATCTGTTTTGGTCCAAAGATGAAGCGTTTTTGGAATAGTGGGGAGCGTACACGCATACACACTGTACTGTGCATGACTCTTACACTGGTGAAATAGCTTACTTACGCTAGGCAAAAAGTACGCACTTATATGGGTAGATCGGTTGCTAAAGGCGGGCTCTGCGTGAATAATCTGCCCGCGATTCATCTGCGTAATGGTATAATGAAGTGTCTTTCATCCGCAGTCTATGGTTACGGACATAGCAGCGTTACCGGCTTAGGGAACAGACACCACCTTGTGGCGTGTTTAGGTGTTACGCGAAGGTATCTGTTAATATAATTCACAAATAAACACAAGATGCTTTCAGTTATAGCTACGGTTTCGTCTTAGAGTTTGTTTTGTTTTATATTACGACATGAACTATACACAATCACGTTTAGTCCGAGCTTGACTACAGGATAATGTTGATATTGTATCCGTTATTAAAGGCAATTTTTAAATTCGATGAGTTTAACGTTTATATGAACTTACTTTCAAAGCCATACTATTGTATACTGCTCGTTGTTTAATGTGTTCCTTATATATTTTTCATCATTTTCACATTTTTCACCAACAATTAAGAAATCTTCGTTTATAACATGTTCCTCTAACTAATTACTCGCACATTAGACGCATCTAACACATGAAGTCTTGCAAGATTTAATCAGTATATAATAGTTCTTGTTTGAAGACAAAACAAAGTCAACAAAACATCACCCTAAGCTACAGACACCAAAACGAATAGTCAATAAATTTTTTAGGTAAGTAATGATGTAATGACCTTTTTGTGAAAAGTTTTGTTACAATCTTTCAATCATAGTTATTTATTTTAATAATTCTGTAGTATGAAAACCAAGTCAAATTCTTCAAATAATTACTTAACATCCACTATCGATCATTATGGAACCAGGAATAATAATCCAACGATAAGTAAAATATGCAACTCAAAAATGAATTGAAAAAAAAAATGAAAATAAAATCAAATTCAAGTACCAACAATCCACATCGACGCACGCAATCGAAAAAACGGCATGCTCTCCAGAAACACCTGAGACTGTGGCGTGTCTCACAGTTTACTTTCATTCGACCACACCACACAGTACCCACAGTGCTCCATTCGCCATCTCCCCCTTGCGCCCCGGCTGCATTAATGTTTCTCGTGAAGTTATGTGAATGCGTTCATCCCCAACAAACGCCACAACCGTCAACCCCAGCGTGCCACCATCGGGAAGGCTTGGAGCACCGAAAGCGTACTTGTCCAAAAATTAATGTTCCGTCGACCCTGCGCTGTTACGTTACCGCGCCAAAGTCCCAGCAGACCTGCCGGCCATAATGCGCTGGTGTGTACGGGTGTATATGATCGTACGGTAAAATTGTCGAGTACAGTGAGGTTGCCAGCCAGGGTTTTCTGCTGACCCGGTCTCGTTTGTGAGAGGCGGTAACGAAGTTACACAATCTTTTCATCTTTTTTCTGCTTTTTTTTGGTTTTACTGTATATTTCACCTATGCGTGAGGGATGGTGTATGTGGGGCACAATTTCACACTTACACTTGTCGTCTCATTTATGCAGATTGATTGTCAGGTACGTCACGCATCTCAGCTGAAGCTCCCGGGAAGTAAGGTGCGTAAGGCATGTAATGGCGGGTTGCATTAAGAGGTGTGATGTGATCCCTAATCAGCGGATGTTTCTTCAAGGAACTGAAGTACAAAAATAAGCTTTATTAAAGTAGCTTACAGCATTGCAAAGCTAGCCGTTGAGAAACTCCTTTTTTTATATCTCATATGTCTTGCTTGATTTGGATTAAATCAACCTTGAAGCCTCAAACATTGAAGACTTCAGACGATCTTCAAAACATCCGTTTTTGACTTTGAAGTGTTGTTTGTTCTGTACAGATCTGCCTAAATTACACAATCACCGTACTTGATCACTTCTGCGTAGAATGTAAGAAGGTTTTTTTGTTGTTGGTACATCTGTCTGCCACTTCTTTACGGATCGCCCAACAAACAACCTCGGTCAAGCTTATTGCAAACCTACCAGACAAGATCGCTTATGGGATCCGATGCTCGCATCGAAACGATTGACGTAAATCGACGATAAAATAATGACGCGATTTTCAAACCCACTTGCACACAGTATCCTTCGCATTGGGAAGCAGTAATAGCGCTGATAATAGCATAAGGCGTCCATGCTTAACCTTGATTTCCCAGTCACTAACATTACTGATACCTCACTAATACCTAACTATCGTCAGAATGAAGTTGTTGTTAAACAAGTAATAGAACCGCCTGTTTACACACACGAAGACTTCATGCAAAAGGCAACTTATTGTAATTGAAGGCATCCAACCAACCCCGCTAGTTCACCTCGAACAGGTTCCTGTCTATTAGCAGTAGGGAGTTATTGTAATTATGGGAACAGGTCTCTATCCGTTTTGTAGGTGAATCGATTAAAAACTTGCACTTGATAAGCATCGATTAAGAGCGTTAGATAATGATAGACTTGCGCTGACCTGTACGGTGCCCATATTAGAAAGCAAATGTCAAGGTAAGCAAATGTTACAGAATTGCTTCTAGGCGGTCCCCTTTTGTTCTCTTTGTTTCTGCATACGAAAGTACCTTACTTCTTCGATGAGTTGAAGAAAATAAACCAGTGGAAAGTTCACGCCAAAACCTCGCACACTGAACATTGACCCACATTCGGAGCCCATCTCGAGCGATTCGATCGTATTGGCAAGAGGGTAACTGTATGCAATGAAAGTACACTTACATCATACGCAACCATGGTTCGCTGTATTACAAACAGCACGAAGAAAAAAAAAGCGAGAACCAAAACATCGATCAACTCGAACTGTGGGGCGACCGGATGATTTCAGCAACAACACAAAACCAAAGAACAAGGTTAGGTTCGCTACAGCGCCAGTTACAGCACACGGATGTAGTGTTGCGATCGGTGGCGGCTGCATAATCGACATAATCGGGGCGCTTCTTTATGCTGTTCGCTGCGCTACTGGCCAAGGTCGTTCTGATAAACCGCTCGAACGGCTTGCGCTTGTTTGTGTATGTACTGGGCCCGGCCAAGGTTTCTAGGGCGGGTACCGATTGCATCCGATTCGGACACGATGGTGAATCGATTTTTGATTGCAGCGTTCTTGGGTGCATTCTTCCTTCCTTGGCGATCGCAACCGGTACCAACATGCTTGCGGTCGGTTGCATTCGTTTTGATGGTAAGCTCGGTTTTTTGTTGTTTCTTTTTCTACTTTTCTTATTCCTTTTGTTCAGTATTAACCATTATTTTTATAAATTGTTTTAATTATAGTTCCAAAAAATGCAATATCATCTCAAACCAATTACACTTTGAAGGTGTTAATTACTATAAAGTAATTAAACAGCAAGTCGTTACTAGCTTTCCGTACCACGCACAACCTACACAAGAAAAACATCGTGGGAGAACGATTTTTATCTCATTATCAACGAAATCACAACCCTTAAAGTGTGTCGCTCCAATAAACGGCTCCCGCTAACGACATCGTTTCCACAATCATCATGGTATTGAACAGTTTGTGTGATTAGATAAGTGTATATAGGATGGCAAACGATCATTATTTGTACTGATTGCTGATGCTGATGGCAGCCAATTTAATTGTCTGAATCAAGCGGTGAGCGAAATCTTTTCTCTGCATTGCTGATATTAATTTGATAATTGGCTTTAAGATGAGGCAGCAACAAGATGAAAATGTATTCCCACAAATGCAGTAAACAATTCCACCGCGAATGCATTAACATTGTTGCAAAACTAGGTGGCTTACAGTAATAAATATGGCTTCGGTTTTTTTTTGGAAGCAAGCAAGAAACGAAATGGACAAGGTTTTGTGAAATTACAACGAAAACGGGCAACAGATAATTGTCAAATAAGATAAACTGTTGCACCGTGAGATGTAATTGGAGCATCGAAACAGATCATACAAACTCTATTCCGTTGTTTGCACACAAAAACTTGGCAGGAATATAAATCTGAATAATTATGAAAATTTTGTAATGGGTAATTAAAAATTGTTACTTCAAAGAATCATCATCAATCTTGTATCTCTTCTTTATCGACTCTTTTTTCCTCCTCTAGTTTCAATATTTTTTTGCTTATTTCTCTGTGTCTCTCCCTCTCTTTCTCTTTCTCTTCATACAGTGATGGACGATACAATAAGCCCACCCTAATATCCTCTTTTAAAGCTTCTACTCCACTTGATACCTACATTTGGTAAAACTATTTCAAATTGTAGTAAAAATTTTTTTTATTACAAATTATAAGATTTGATTTCGTGACAATCAAAAGCTGAAAAAAAATTGAAAGAACTGAAACTTTATGAAAAAAAACATTCATTATTTACAGGAACAGATACTTGAACTATGATTTGTTTTCAATTTTAAAGTTAATGTTTGTATAAAAGTGATTCAAAGTCGATATACTGCAATTATATCCTCAAAATTCTTAAAAATCTTCGTCAATTTTTTACAGTTAATAAACAAATAGTAAATTTATTAAACATTTGCACCACAATCACACTTTTATGCTTTTATATAATTGCACAGTCTTCTTATTTTGTCCATCGCAGTGTATGTGTGAACATTTTCACCTTTTTTTGCTTTACCACCGCATTTACAAACCAAAGCAAAGCCAATTTTCTTAACCATCGCAATCTGAAGCACAACAGCAGTTTAGCGTTTTCACTTGCATTCACTTTCGCTTTCCGCGCGCATTAAAGCATTCACCAAAAGTGCATTGTATGGGTGCACGGTCGCAATTTGGTGGAATGCAGCTCAATACTGTCAGCAGCTGATAAACAACACACATACACGGAATGTTGAATGATAGATTTCCCGACTCAAAACAAGCTTTAATTGCATTTATAACGATTTTAATTTAAAATTAAAAGAACAAAGTTTAATATTTCGTAAAGTTGTAATCACTTGCACTTATTATTTAAAAAAAATAATTTAAACATTTTAACCAGAATTGGTCGAAAAACTGCCAATCACTAGTCTTACGTCCATTTCTTTTACTTATTTTTTTCCTATTTTCCACAACCAACCAAAACAACCCCTTTTTAAGTCACCCTTAACACCACACTGTCAACACCAATAGATGCACTTTTTCCCCCAGCTGCATCCAGTGGAGAAAGTGATCGAACGGATGACACTTTTCCTCACACAAACGCACACAAACAGACACAAGCCACACATTCCCTTCGGGTTGGAGTTTTCTCCACGGTCTAACGAAGCCCGCCAGTCGTCACTTACAAGCATAACACCACACGGGAAGCAAATTCCAACGGCAGCAACGGTTTGCAAACGGCGTGAAGGCAGAAGCAATTGCGCGAGAGAAAAAAAAACACACACAAGCTACGCGCAGAATCAGGCAAAGCCAAACGGCCACAAACAGCAGGGCGATGTTGCTTCGCTGCTGTGCACGATCAAACTGCGTCGGGTACGGAACGGTTCACGCAAACGCAGAGTCGTTTTGCGGCTTTGGGCTCCGAATGCCCCGGCACAAGTGTGGAAGGGGAGGTCGGTTTGCTTGAGAGAACCATTCAAAAGAAGCTCGGGCGTATGAAAGCTCGTTTCTTTTCTGATGTTGCTGATGTGCTCAGGAAAGGGAAACGGACGGCTGGAAGCGAAGACTGCTGTTGCGAATGTCTTGCACTTTGCTGCTCCGAGCCAGACGATACATCTTTATGCATCTTTGGGTACGTGTGTATGTGTGTCTGGGGGGATGCATACACTCGAATCATGTTATTATTTTATCATCGTCACGCGACAGCTTCGGCGAATGAAAGAAGCTGCTGAAAGCACCAGCAGCGAACGACTGCAACTGACAAGCGCTGGCTAATGGAGAAGGAGATGAAGCAGTGATCTGTTCCGGGAGGTTATTCGTTATGCTATTTTGAATACGTTTTTCTATTTTCTTATTATTTCTTCTCTTCTTTTCATATCATTCCATAAAACCCCTAGCTAATCCTTGATATTGTGTTGAAATGTTTGACCTTTTCCAAGTAATTTTGTGTGCTGTTAAGGGTACATTTTTGTGCGCTTAACGAATGCATTTTGCTCTCCATATTGAATCGTACCAATAAAGGGTGTAATGGTGCGATTTCGCGCGTACGCTTGTTATTATCATTCCACGTGTCACTCACACCATGCCGATGCGATGTTAAAGGAAGGCTCGTGTATCTTGTGCATCGCTATCACGCTATCGAATTCGCACACGCGACATCCTAACATCACGAAGTGGAATAAATTATAGCCACGATGTAGCATTGTATCGTTGGGCAGTGATTTTGTGGTTTAACAGCCATCGATTACGATTATTTCTATCGAATCGGTTTTCTTTGGTAGACAGAAGCACTTTTACTGCTACCATATTATAAATGTGTTTTTGTTTAGTTCGCTTTTAAGCTTTATATTTATTTTCCCATTTAAAAAAAAGTAATAAAACCGTTCATGCTATCAATTGTTTGACCGAATCATTTTTAAAGACAAAATCACGCTCCTATCTCATTGCGGCAATAAAACCTCAATGTCGCTACATGCACACGGTCGCTGCTGGCGAGGCTGGGTCCGATCCAAAACTTTGGTCGCCTTCTTCTGAAGCACCGTCTAAAGAAAGCACCAGCTGGTAGGGCTGGAATCTTTTACACACAGAAAAACACACCGACCCCCCATAACTTACTTTTCTCACCGCACCGCAAAAGCTTGTCCCGGGGCAGTAAAAAGTTTATCGCTCGGCAGAACAATGTTTATCGAACAATTAACATCAATTAACAATTTTAATTGACCTTCGCCGGTCGGTTGCGCTTCCTTTTTCGGTTTCGGTTTCAACCATGTAACAGAAAACAGCCACACACACACACACAAACCGAAAAAAAGGAGGCCAAAAGGCCACCCGCTATTGGGGTGGTGAGAAAGCTTACACCATCTTCCGCAAGAAAAAAAAAACGTTCCGTAGGCTAGAAAAAGGAAAATTGCGAGAGAGCATGGGTGTGTGTGTGTGTGTGTGCGCGCCAGGGAAAACTATTTTCGTTTCGGACGATGCCTTTGTTCTAACAGTGACCAAACCGATTACGATGCTATAGATGTTAGAGCTTGTTCTTTGTTTGTTTGTGTTGGTTTTTGTGGCTTGTTTTTACGCTTTTATTGTTTGTGCTTTTGTGGAATCCATTGTTTTAAGGCATGATATTTAGAAGAACTTTAAAGGCAATAGAACAACACTTGATCTTGAATTGAAAGAGTATTTTTATTTCGTAATGACGGCCAATTAGTAAATCTGATAGTATAAGTTCAAACAAGAAATACGTGCCAAATTGTTTGTTAAATCATTGTTCTAACACTGACTTTTCCCCATGAATCAGAATCTTCTTGATCTTTGAATGTGTATAAGTATATTAACACTTATTGTTATTCACCCAGTGTACAAAAAGGGCGACAGACTGGACTGTGCTATCTTCCGAGCCATCACAGTCCTGAATGCTGCCTACAAGATCCTGTCCCGAATACTCTTCTGCAGACTCGCGCCCCTTGCTACAGATTTCGTCGGGAGCTACCAAGCTGGATTTGTTGGAGGGACTCTTCACTCTACGGCAGATCCTCCAGAAGTGCCGAGAGCACCAGATCCCCACGCACCACCTGTTCATCGACTTCAAGGCAGCCTACGACACCATAGACCGTACCGAGCTATGGTACATCATGCGGCAGTACGGATTCCCTGCGAAGCTGGTACGGCTGTTGAGGGCTACAATGGACGGTGTGCAGTGCAAGGTGAGAGTGTCGAACATGCTGTCGGAATCGTTCGAATCTCACAGGGTACTGAGGCAAGGGGACGGACTCTCCTGTTTGCTGTTCAACATCGCTCTGGAAGGTGTCATGCGAAGCGCGGGCTTCGACATCCGGGGCACGATTTTCACCCGGTCTCTTCAATTCCTTGGCTTCGCGGATGACATCGACATCATCGGGTGAACATCTGCGGCGGTGTGCGAAGCGTCCACCCGACTGAAACGCTAGGCCGATAGGATTTTATTGAGGATCAATGCGACGAAGACAAAGTACCTGCTTGCCGGAGGCTCTGACCGTGATAGACCACGATTCGGAAGCAGAGTATTAGTTGACGGCGACGATCTCGAGGTAGTAGAGGAGTTCTGCTACCTTGGCACGATCGTAACTTCGGACAACAACGTAAGCAGCGAAATCCGAAGGCGCATTGTACAGGGGAATCGTGCCTATTATGGGCTCCACAAACTCCTGAGATCCAGAAGACTCCAACAACGCACAAAATGCGCCATATATCGCACACTGATACGGCCATTAGTCCTCTACGGGCACGAGTCCTGGACTATGCTGGCAGAGCTGAGCTGTTTGACGATGCAGACATCCTGACGGTTGTCAAAGCCGGAAGGATACGCTGGTTGGGGCACGTGATGAGGATGCCGGACTCATGCCCTGCCAGGAAGGTGCTCGTCAGCGACCCGTTCGGAACGAGGCGCAGAGGAGCACAGCGAGCTCGCTGGCTGGATCAAGTGGAGTCTGACCTGAGGGATATCGGCTGCAGCCGGGGGTGGAGAAATGCAGCCATGGACCGAGTTTCCTGGAAGCGAATTGGACGCCAGGCCCTGTCTACTAGACGTGCTCCGTAGGAGCAGGCCAGCAAAAAAGAAGAAGAAGAGAAGAAGTATATTAACACTGTTCAGAAAACAAAAAGTTTTTAATCTAATTTGGAAGTTTGAAATGTTTTTAAATTGTCAGCCAATACATACTTAAAAGCTTCGTCCTTAACAATTGAATGTAAATTTATATTGGATTTCCTATTAATGATGTAACTCCATCTTTAAAACTGTTCAACAAATATATATAGACATTTCTGTTGAACAATTTATATTGCTTTCATGTGTTAATTTTTCTTTGTTTCATTAATAATTGAAAACAACTAATATGACTTTTATGTTTTCTTTCTTAATTAGTTGCTTCATTCATTCATTCATAATTGCTGTATTGCTGAATTATAATAAAGCAAAACATTGCTATTTATTGAATTACATTATTTTTATTAGTAAAAATTGAGCCCCAATTTAAAATTTCTGCAAACGTAACAAGTATAAGTCCGTTTTTACTTCGATATCCCACACTGTAGTTATCGGCATCCGAAGCAAAACAAGAAACTCAAGAAAAACGCCTAAATGTATGCAACTCAAAGTACATCTGTGGTGAATTTGGTTTACAACAGCTTCTCGTTCAACGTGCGTTACAAATAAATGGCCACAATTTAAATTCGGTCTACTACATTGCCGAGTGGAGTAAAAGCGGCAGAAAAATGGATTAAAAATAAAAATTCATTAAAAGCACAATAAAATAAAACACATATCTTTCACATCTCACCATAAAAAGTTTTCAGTTTTCAAAGCGCAATATGAAGTTATGAAGTAGAACCTGTTAGGGACCGGAAAATGGACAATCGTTATCAATTTTAGCCATCACAGACGTACCTACAAAACGAAGAACTGGTTTTCTTTCTACCGACCATCAAAACTCGCTCAAAACTCGACTCAGTTGTAATCGTTTCCGGAGTTACATGTCCCATATCAAGTATCGTTATTGCTAAAATGATTTAATCTGTAATTTGTTCTTTTTAATTAAAAAAAAACCACAAATCGATTGTCATCGAATCCTATTTTAAAGAGCTACACTTTATACAATGATAAGAAACCATCAGTGCTTGGGTCTGTTTGTTTAGCGATGAATTTGGGTTTATTTCGAATTGTATTGCTTCCTCATTTTGCGTTCGGAAACGTGACGCTTAGCGGTTGTACGTGAGGCGCATTTTTATGGCAGTTCCGTTGTGCTTGTTTTACGTTGAGCGATTCATAACAATCACTCATCAACCCGTAGCTGGTGGGGAACGGTAGTACAAAGATAGGTTCGAGAGAAAAAAAAAGGTTAACACAAATACAGAGATGAAGGATGAAAAGTTTGATTCTCCGAGCCTCAAATAATTCTTAACTTCTATTTAAATAAGTTAAGTATATAAACTTTCCGAAAGCATTCCCATCCATAGCCTTCAAACTTGAACAATTTTATGTTAATCATCAACATGGAACGCCAATTAACGGTGATGAAACCTGGTCACTTTTGCTGCGCCATGCTACCAGGTCACTGTGCCCAGCCCTATGCACTTTGCTGTCACATATTGCACATCACATACCGCCATTCACTATAGTGCCTATAAAACTGATCAAGTCTCCATGCTGTAAAATGTAAGACAAGCGTTGGCATGAAAGCGACGTACACCGCAAAAAAAAAACAAAATATCGCAACCGATCGATCATAAAAAATGAAACCTCCGCATCAATCCTCGTACTCAGTTTGGTCGTCTAAGTCGTCGGAAATGTGCGGATTTTTTTCGAAGATTCGCATGCTGTCGACACCCCACCGACAAGGTCCAAGGGATACAGAAGCCCCATCGACAGTACTCCCCACCAACGCACCAATGTCAAATCGTGATATCCTTTCCGGTGTGTCAGGATGCAAAAAAAGAAGGACTCAGCTGTGTCGTCTGACCTCGAGTACGCCACAAGACCTTCCCGAGCCCCTTCCCGAGCGCGCGCGCACGCTGCAGTTCGGGAGGTGAGATTCTGCTGCTGACTCACAAAACACGACCGTGTAAGTTGCACTTGAGTGGGTCGTGTCGATTTGGGTGGCGGGTGTGCGTGCTATTGCTTCCCTATCGATCGTTAGATTCAGTTCGGTTTCAACTCTCGCACGGTACGGTAGTCGTCTCCGGGGCTCACTGATTCATCGCTGTCCGTTCCTAGTGAAAGGTGTGTCTGTGTAAACGTGTTTTTGTTTTAACTTCCCCAGTAAAGCTTTCTTGCCCTAGCCTAACGGGCCAAATATTATGTCAGCATAGTAAAGGAGCACCTGCGGTTAACCACAGACGTACAATACTGCACCAATTTTCCCAAAGCCTAAACTTATCCTTACCCACCGTCAACATACCGCACGAGAATGGCACGAGAGTGAGCGTGAAGATCACTCGGGTTTCGTTCTGACGGACGATGGAGAACGTGCCTTCGCTCTGTGGTGCGGGAAAACCCCGGCACTGGGAGGCGGTGCAATGTGTGCTAAAAATATCGCGAAAAATCATCACAGACAGAGCAAGGAAAACCCTTACCGTCCCGATACACCCTTCACGGCCAGGTGTCGTTTGTGTTTTTGTGGGTAGTGGAATCGACTTTTGCACGAGACAGTGCAGCAGCAGCAGCAGCAGTAGCAGTTGGTACTTCACGAAAATTGATTCCTAAACGCGTGTGTGGAACACTCCCAACCCAAACAGCGAATGGAAACGAGAGACGAGCGATTGGTACAAAATGTGAACGAGCCGTTGTTGTTTGGCGTGTTGTTTACGTGGGTGCAATCATTTTTCCTCCGTACCCGGTGGAAATGGTATTCCGAGGCCTCTTCTTTTTTTGGGGTGTAAATCTTACGTTCTTTTGGTTTTTCTTCTCACGGTTAGTTTACGCTAGCGTCTGTGATTACCAAAACATCGAGAGGGCAACAAAAAAAAAAACATCGAACACGTCCGGCGGTATAAGAATCTGCATTGGTTTATGCTACGAGCCATAAATGAAGCAAAAACAAACACAGCGTGTGCAAGCGGTTAAAAATCGATTGATGGTGAAAGGATACGGTTTTGTGTAGAACGGTTACGGCTCTTACGGCTTTAAATTGATGCGAGGCGTGCTTAGTGCGGTAGACCTGTAAGCAATATTTTTTTGTTGGTACTACAGTTGCTTAGTGCTTTTTGTATGCGAAACATCCACACGTTACGCTCGAGCGCAACACGGTTTGTTTGATACCACGAATGTGTATCTCTATCAAGATGCTCTTGAGTATTCGCTTCCCATGTGACCTTGGGTTTGGAATCCGTAGAGAATTTAAGCAAACATTATGTCCAATTTTTATCAAACCCGGATTTTATACGCTAAATTTACGACGCTAATAACTCTTGTGATGTCATTTTAAACTGCACTACCTGGTTGTGTGCCAGTGTAATGGTGGCTTTGGTAAGTCCACACCGTCTAAGTGGGCCAACGGAAAGTGATAGTTTTATACCCCTCCAGACGTTTTGCGTTACTATCCTACCCATTAGTGTGTTCCAGTGTTTATACGCTTAGCAATCAATCAGAGAAATGGTGCCGACATTTGTATGAAAATTGAAAAATCAACATCACACTTGTCGTGCTGACACATTTAGAAAAGTACACACACAACATTCACAGCATCTTTCCTATGTCTAAGACACAGCTCCAACACAGCTCCAACACAGCTGATCCTCCAAAAGCTCGAATGTGACTATGTGTCCGTAGACCTCCGTAGTGTTCGGGTTGACGACCGGTTTTAGAGACCATAATAGCATAATAGCACGCGAACACACACACGAACTGGTTGCATAACTTTCTGCGAGTCTTAGCTTTCTGCGCGCGCGGTAAACTTATCTCGGTTCAGATAGCTAGTTGTTAGTTGTTGCAAAATGTATTGCCAACCACACCGGCCAACTGTAAGCCATAAAAGTGTGGTTGGCTGAGTTCGAGATTTGCGTAAGCAGCGCGAAGGGCTAATCGAAACCCTACCGAACCGGTTTTGTCGGTTCCCAATAGTTTATGGATTAGAATAGCAAACAAATATAAGATTCAACTTTAATAAAAAAGACAATTGTTTCGCCTAAAGTGTTAAACACTTTTGCTAGGCGATATCCTCAGCGCAGTTTGTTTGTGTGTTTTCAGCAGTTCGCTTGAAGATGGGTGTCGGTTTGCCTGAAAACACGTGCGTCAACATGGGTTGTTGTTTTATTCAATTTTTGCGTCTCCCAAGTGTTTGCGATCGGAACGGCTTAGCGCGTTTTGTTTCTGTTTTCGAATTTCGTGTGATTTTTTTTTTGTTTGTTGTCACGATACTTTTAGCAGGAATTTGAATAAACGACCAATGAATATGCTTTATTCATTTGTCTACTCAAGTGGACCGTGGCGAGTGAATGGCGGTCAAGGCTCTTTGTCCCAAACTAATGTGGAATTTTGCTAGGAGGGTTTCGCAAAACTTTCGTATGAATAATTACATTTAAACAAAAACAATTTAACTCACATGGCCCAATTTACTATAACGTATGCGTGTAAACATAACATGAGATTAAAGAATTTTCCTGAAATGTCCTTGAGCGATTATCCCAATGATCTGCGTATCTGTCGATTTGGAGCAGTTAGGACAATATAGTCGAGAAACTGGAATTGAATATTTATTGATTGATTTAGGATTTAAAAAAATCTTTCTCTCACAACTAGAGAAAGACGGAAACATATAATTGGGCAGAGATCTTCAACACTCAACAGTGGTAACAGGAATATATCTGACAACGATATCCTAGACTTGAGACCTGAGCTCTTTACCGTTTAAAGGAATGTTCAGACATATTGCAATGCTAAAAATATGCTGCACAAGATGGACATTGGTATCTAAACCTCGCTGTACATGTCTGATATGAAGTCGTCCATGACATATTCCAAGAGAAATTGTGAAAAATATGGGTCGATGGCATCGATGGGATAGGAGTTGCGAGATACATATCTTTTCCTCAGCAGTAGCCAATAGATTTTTTTTTGGGAAATCTCGGACAGAGAACCTTATCCGATCAATCTGTATCATTGTGGACATAGTAACTGATCACTAAAGCTTAGAAAGAGCTGAAAGAACAGCAACAATTTATTTTTAAACTTTTTAAGACATTCAAAGTCTCATGGAAGTACGAAATAGTGTTTTAGTCTGTGTTTTGGTTTTATTGTCATCCCCGTCCAAAACATAGTCCATTTTTGAAGATTCTTGTGTAAATAATATTTTTTGCACAAACTGTTGCCTCTATTCATTCTTCCTTTTTTTACAAAACTTGTTGCATTTATAACGAGCTTCGTAAAGTTCATTCACTTCACGTTCCATCGCTACTGATTGAAGGTTAATCTTAAAACCAGCGAAGGGTTTCCAATTTTGTTCATGCCACAAACGACCAACTCACCGTCACCGCGTCAACCAAAACAAAGCTATCCGCGTTGAGGAAGTGAAAAATGCTTCAACTCAAGCTTTTACGAAAGAGGTGTGATCTGTTTGATTACAATTCACCGGCAGACGTTCACGGGCAAACCATTCGCCCCTTGCGCACATGTGACGCTCAATCACGCGTCTTCGTATACTGTTGTTACCGGCGTCAGTCGTTCGTCGTCCCACGTGGGGCGAGACAATGTTAAGTTGGCCCCCTTTTGTATAAACCC
>KZ061709.1:271908-286761 GCA_002091835.1 Anopheles maculatus | reverse complement strand
GCCACACGAAAACGGAACCGTTAACCGGTTAGAGAATCTTCGCCGGCACTACCTTTAAGTTCAGTCCGACAAAAGCGTGACCCCGGCGACCACATCTTTACGGAAGGATGCACAAATAAGGAAGCAAACATGATTATGCTATCCTATCGTCGAGCCATTCGCGATCATTCGCTGGATCGTGCACGCCACTTTCGGCACCTCGAGTTGTGAATGTTGCGTGGAGCGGTGGCGATCGTCAGGTCAGCCGGTGGCACAGCCCTTGCTTGCAGACAGGTCGCAAGGTAGGGCAGTTTTTACCCGTGCACAAGTACGACCACTACACGCCGAAGGAGGGCGCACGTACCGGCACGCGTGGAACAAAATCAATATCGCTTCCCCAATATACTGTCCACTGTACAGTTCGAGGACGGCAGCGAATTAACTCTCGCGGTAGTGGCGCTTCGGGCTAGATGAATATGTTGGATGTGTGGAAAGATAGAGCGCAAAAAACAACAGCAACCGGGTGTGTGATCAAATATTCATGCTCTGCGTATACGGATACGTGCAAGCGGGAGATGTCTCGATGGTGGTTTTCAATCATTTAAAATTAAGTGTCATTATACCGGCCACGGTGCAGCACACTGGAGCGGTTCGGTGTTCGTGTGAACGTGAAGAATTTGGCCAGGTTCGCTTGGTACACAAAACCGTGGCCTTTGCGGATAGTGGGACTGCACGTGTTTTTTCGAGAACATTGCTTCGTGAAGGTTGGAAAATGGTGGTGTGGTGTCAGTAATTTCCAACCACGCTGCAATTATTTTCAAACCACAGTCCACCGAGAAGTTATTGCTCAAAGCTTAACGTTGCTTCAACGCATTTCGGCTATTCTTGGTGGTGGTCGTCGTCGAAAAAAGAAAAAGATCCGTTGCATCGCAAAAGGTAAACCACCTGTTGAGAGAGATCATTGAAAGCCACACACGTGAGACAGCATAAGCGCGTTTGGATGCGTCTTACTTTACAGTTCGTCCGCGTACGTTAGGTGGGAGAAACAGCAATAAAAAAGCTTCCGCAAGAACGTGACTCAGGAGAGGCGAGCAAAATGCGGCCCGCATCTCGTACCAAGGCCGTACGGATGATGCGATCGTCGGCGTCGGGAGATGCTCGATTCTCTCGCGCGGGCTTCCCTTTGTGTGTTTTTCTCCATTCGTCATCGTTATGCATCGATCGTGTTCTCAGTGATTAAACGTACCTTATTTTTGCGTCTCTAGTTTTATCACGTCAAGACGCACACATCCAGTGCTTTGTTATGCGCTGCCCGGTTCCTGTGAATACGCGATAAACACCAGAGCGTCACAATCAATGTCAGCACGCAATACGCACATTCTGATATCCCGCGGGTCCTCGCCCAGCGAACAGAAAGAAAAAGGAGTAACCTACCGGGCACCAGACAAGAACTGAGTGTAAGCGTGTGTGTGAGTGAGTGCGGGAAGGCGAACGAGTATGCGCGCGCGGAAGTTTTTGCGAAGCGAAAGTCCACGCTGTGTCGGCGGGTAAGTACGCCGTTTGCGCGGTCAGGGCAAGTCAGTTTTGTTCAGCAGGCCGAAGAGAACGCGCGTTCTGAGTGCGCGCGGTTGTCTTGTGCGATCTTTTGATGTTTTGAGCAGCAGCAGCAGCAGCAGCTTCATAGTGAAAAAAAAAACAATAACAAACGCGTGTGCACCCCTTTTGACATCAGCGATTGCGTACGTACGTCTTCCGTTGCGAATTTGTTTACCTTCCGTGTGTTACCCTCTCGGTTTAACTACAGCTGGAGTACGTGGTAAACAATGTACGTCCTAAAGGTTACATGAAGGGTTGTTTTCTGCTCTGCTTTCGTCTGTTTGCGAACTTACAGTGAATCATAGTGCAACATAAAACTGTATCAAGTGATAGTGCGGCCAAGGAAAGGCTTCAGTACGGGCGTCGTCAGTAAGTCTCGACGACGGTCTTTCCCTCCAGTAGTGTCAGCGTCAGCGTATGCAGCAAACGAACGGTACTTAATATGAATTACTTTACGATCATAGCCACCTTCTCTTCTCGGCACACGCTTTTGCACGCGAAGCTTTCTGTACGGTTGGTTGTGTGAGTGGTGGTGAAGGGTTATTGCAATAACATAAATTGACAAGTGCAGCAAGCACAAAAAAAGCATGCGAAATCTCTAGATCGTGAAGGGCATTGCGGGATTAATGAAATTTTAAGAGTGTGTGGTGTTGTTGTGCACTTCAAAATTATCAGTTGACCTTCCCAATCGTGCCGTCGCGCGTCGTCGTCGAATTGAAGTTGAAAGTACAAAATAAGGCGAAACAATTGAAATTGACCCTCGGACATCCGGAAGTCGCAGTTTTTAATTGTGCAGTTCGGGGTGAGCATTGCAACCCTCGTTGATCGGCGCGATTAACCTAATTCTGCCCAATCATCGCGGCGTGCTGGCAAGTGGTTTGATAAGCGGTTTTTGTGTGGGGTTGGGGCCTGGTTTGAAATACAGTACCCACCCGAATCTTTGATATCTAATCTAATCGCTTCCCTGCACATACATATATCTTATATTTCGCGCTTCGAACTCTATTTACGAGGGTATATATGTTTTTTCTCCCTGTTCGCTATTCTGCAGTTCTCGCTACACTTGGCCACCGATCGAAGCAAGCAAGCAAGGAACGTTCCCCCGGAACGCCCCGGGAGCAACACGGATGTGAGATACGGACTGCCAGACATTTAATCAATCGGTCAGAAAAGGGTTTGTGTGAGCACATATCGACGCGGACTTATCACGACGACTGGCACCCTATTAGTGGGTAAAAAAAAGGTGTGCTGACCTAATAGTGGACAAGAGCATCGTCGTGCTTATGCGGAGCACGTACCGCAAGTCAAACCGATTCAAAAGTTGGTGGTAAACGAGACATCTTCCGCATCGGCAAACTCCCCCGACCACATCGAGCAGAGATGCGATCGTACAGTTCTTTGTTCTCCGTGCTAACGGTAGTTGTGCTGGTGTGGCTGGAAGTCGCCACCCCGTACCGGTTGGGCGTAGGACGGGCCGACTGTACTGGACCTCCGGTGGAGATTGGATTTGTAAGTGAGAAGACACGGTGGTGTAGAGCGTGCTCGTGCATGTGCATACTTGATCAGTTCCGTAAGCTTCACCCTTCTTTTTCTGGTTCCTAGATGGGCTATGGTGAGTTCTCTCAGCGCGGTCAGGGCATTCATCTGCGGCAGTACGCGCGAGCATTCATCTTCGAGGATGATGAGCAGGCAAGGGTTGTGTTTGTAAGTGCGGATGCCGGTATGATGGGGCACGCGGTCAAGCGTGACGTGCTGAACCTGTTAAGGGCACGGTACGGCGATACGTACCGATTCGAGAATGTGGTCTTGAGCGGTTCGCACAGTCACAGTGTGCCTTCCGGCTTCCTGATGTCGTATCTGTACGATATCGCGTCGCTTGGTTTTGTGCCGCAAAACTTTGACGCACTGGTGGAAGGTATTACGCTGGCGATTGTGCGGGCTCATGAGAGTATGCGCGAGGGACGTGTGTTCCTGTCCGAGACGACCATCAACGAGGCGAACATTAATCGAAGCCCGAGTGCGTACGAGAATAATCCCCAGTGGGAGAGAGAGCAGTATCGGGACTATACGGACAAGAAGTTGGTCCAGTTGCGGTTGGTAGATGGTGCGGGACATCTGTTTGGGTCCATCAATTGGTTTGCCGTTCATCCAACGTCGATGAACAAAACGAACCGGTACGTTTCGAGTGACAATGTTGGGTATGCGTCGGTGCTGTTGGAGCTGGATCGGAATGGAGTGCGGATTCCGGGTCAGGGCGATTTTGTTGGAGCGTTTGCGTCCACTAATCTGGGTGATGCGTCACCGAATATAATGGGACCAAAGTGTGAAAAGACGGGACTGCCGTGTGATATGTTGACTTCGTCGTGTCCGGCAGGAGCTGGTGCATGCATTGCATCCGGCCCGGGGAAAGATATGTTCGAGAGCACGAAGATCATCGGTACGAGACTATACGATGCAGCTATTGTAAGTATCGGATGTTTCATTTTTCCACTTTAAAAGAGAACTTACTTATAAAAGCTTCTTGATGTGGTCCTTCTTCACAGAAACTTCTTCGAGCGAATGGTGGTCGCGAGGTAAAGGGACCGATCAAATTTGCTCATCAATTTATCGACATGACCGAGATGAAGGTACCGTATGTAAATCCAAACACCGGTAAAACCGAAACAGTCCACGGATGTTATCCCGCGATGGGATATAGCTTCGGCGCAGGTACAACGGACGGTCCGGGGGCGTTCGACTTCCGGCAAGCCACACTAACCGATTCATCCTTCTGGAATACGGCTCGTGACATTCTGGCCGAACCAACGGCCGAGGACAAAAAATGTCAAGCACCGAAACCCATCCTGATTGCCAGTGGACGAGCCAAGTTTTCGTATGAGGTGCAACCGAAAATTGTTCCCACACAGTTGCTGCTTGTGGGAGACTTTGCGATTGCAGCTGTTCCGGCTGAGTTTACGACCATGTCCGGTAGAAGACTACGGGCAGCTGTTGCGCAAACCTCACTAGATACGGCCAACAAAGAGATTACGGTTGTGGTGGCGGGTCTTTCCAACATGTACACTAGCTACGTCGCGACACCGGAAGAGTACGCCATCCAGCGTTATGAAGGAGCGTCCACACTGTACGGACCTCACACGCTTACCATCTACCTGGAACAGTTCCGTAAGCTAATGCGCTCTATTGCGCTCGGCGAAACGCTTGCTTCCGGTCCGATGCCACCATTCGAGGACGATAAACAGATCACCCTGTCGACGGGCGTCGTGTTCGATGGACATCCGTTCGGGTGGTACTTTGGCGATTGTAAGCTACAGCCCAAAGAGACGCCCTACCACCGAGGTGACATTGTGCGGGCGATGTTTATAGCAGGCAATCCACGCAACAACCTAATGCACGAAGCGTCCTACTTTACGGTGGAACGGTTGAAGCCGGAATACGAAGAGTCGAACAGCGTGGACCATCAGCACCAGCAAAGTCGAGACGAGTGGGAAGTGATTGCAACCGATGCGAACTGGGAAACAAAGTTCAAGTGGCATCGTCGATCGACACTGTTCGCTTACAGTGATATCGAACTGGAATGGGAAATTTCGGATCTCGTCGAGCCGGGCACGTACCGGATACAGCATTTTGGCTATTGGCGATACATTCTAGGAGGCATTTACCCATACAATGGCACTACGAGGAATTTTATCGTGGAATAAGCGTGGTAGCGAGACAGAGGATTTAACAAGATTTCGAAAGTGCCAAAATTTAAACAGTAGCGAACATGTCTTCCGGAACTGATCGAACCACTAGAGGGTTCTGTAAAGCTCAAACAAGGTAGTATTAATTAAAAGTATGTAGAAAATTATTGCATGGGTTTTGGGGTATAGATTACGAATGCGTGCGATGTACGGATAGTCGCATGAACGGCAATTTATGGTTTAAGCAGACTATGATATTCATACCAAAAAAACGGGGTAAATTTCGTACAACGCCATTCTTTAAAAAAGAAAACAAAACCACGTCAACAGTAACCTGCTAATTTTCGTATTCAGAACTTTAACTACGTGATCACCCTATAAATGGGTGTGGGCTTACATACTTTAATTAGCATAATAATGTCCAGAAACGTGCTGTGTATACTATAGTGAATAAAGATTTAATTACGCTGTAAATTTTTCGCTCATCTTTTACCACGTGTTCGTAAAATAGGTGTAAAATTTCCAAAATTGCGCGCTACAACTTGTCATCAGCAGTTGCAACCAGCTGCTCGAAAGAAACTGCAAGATGCGCACTGCTCGAAACATTGGCTGTCAATGTGAAAATAGGTTGTTTATTTATTTAATTTTTGTGTTTGACTTTGTAAAAAAATATAAAATGATGAAAAACAAAACTATGAATATAATCGAAATAAATGAAAATAATATGTGAAATAACAGAAAAAATTATTTTTATATGTCATTTACGATGACCGATATGAATCCCACCTGTGAAGAGCTTTTGTCAGCTTGCTCAAAACAAAAGTGTGAAAAGAGAAAAACAAAGCACATTCACGGTCAAAGTCTGTACGATTGGGTTTCCTGAACGCGACGCATCCTTCTGCATCGGATTTGCTGCTGGCAAGGTGCTGCTGGCATCGTTATTCACTGTGCTAGGACACAATGTACCAACCGTACCTTCATCAAGCCGTACAATCCCTCCAGACGCTTAGCTCGGACGAGCTGAGAGATCTGCTGGGGGACGACGAGAAGCTGGACGAACGAGTTAATGAAGCAGTACGTCGTTGTGGGTGTGACTCATCCTGCTCGCCAATTAATAACCATCTCCGTCCTTTCGCACCACAGGTTGCATCGCTAGAATCATCGAAGGATTTGATAATCGCCGAAAATCGTAGCCTCGCAGAGAAAAATTTGAACTTTGAACCAAAGATGGTCGAGCTACGCTCGCGGGTGCAGGAACTGGCCGACGAGTGCCGTACGCTGGGTGAATCGGTGAAAGAAAAATCGACACAATTGGGTAATCATTAAATTTGAATGCGAATAAGCCACCAGCTAAATTGATTCTGTTCTTATTGCAGCTTCGAAGTCGGAAAAGAACAATGCCGAGACGGTGCTCGCCTTACTCCAGACGGCCGCAGCCGAAAGCGAGGAAGAGTCGGAAAAGATTGTGAAACAGCTTCTCGATAGCGAGCTTACGGTGGACGCTTATGTTGAGCAATTTATGCACTGCCGCAAATTGATGCACAGTAGAAAGCTAAATGCGGAGAAGATGACCGAGTTGCTTCGTAGCAATAGGCACAATACCACCTCGCAAAGATTTGACGCAGGATACGGTCCGGCCTCGATGCCCTACCCATCTTCAGAATCTGCACTTCCCGGTGGTTTTTATATGCCGCCCGGAATGGCGGCCCCCAGCACTGCTGTGCCCTATCCGATGGGGCCACCGTCGATGCCGATGCCGATGGTCATGTTCCGACCACCACCATTCTAATCGAAAGCTTTCGTATGCCTTTACTACTGATAACTGCCTCCGTATTATTGACGGGTACAGTTGAAAACCCCCCCGGTGGCTTGCCTGGATAAGGACGACTGCATGGGAGAAGAAGGTAGAGCCATCGAACAAATGCTTTATTGATTGTTCTAAACGCTCAACGAAGATTAGGGCCATATAAGCTTGTACGGATAGGTTTTGCCACTGTGACACTATAAATGAAGAGTTTAATTTGTTAAGTTAAAACGATAAAAAATGGTCTGCAAACATGATCGGTTTGCAGAAAAGAGTTTGTGCCTGCCGAACAGGCAGCAGCGTGTGCAGAAATTGAATATATCAGCGAAAAGTTATGACCAACAGTGTAAACGTTCAAATACTGCGTTGTATTTCGTTTTCTTTTTATAGATTTGTAAATT
Organism: Anopheles maculatus; assembly: GCA_002091835.1. Taxonomy (NCBI): domain Eukaryota; kingdom Metazoa; phylum Arthropoda; class Insecta; order Diptera; family Culicidae; genus Anopheles; species Anopheles maculatus. Next base: position 279,301 of record KZ061709.1, on the reverse strand, counting down.
TATCACAATATCTGATAAGCAGCAAAATAAATTGAATAAAAATAAATTAAAGTGCACTACTTGCAGCTACAACTTTGCCAACACACCCCTGCTTCGAGCTACAACTTTCCAATCCAGCTGTCAAATTGTTAACGTCAAACGCAACTCAAAAAACATGTAAACAAACACACGTTGCCGCTGCGCAAAGTTTTAAAAAATCGTGTTCTGTTGTGAAAGTACGGATAAAATGAGTTCAAAACGTGGCGACACGCGCCGCACACGGGCCCAGAAGCACCAAAACACATTCGCATTTAAGAACGATCTGCACGACAAGCAAACACCGCTCATAAAACTCATCACCAACCTCAACGTGTGCGAAGTGTGTGAACATTGCAAGAGCGTCATCGACTGGAAGATCAAATACCGCAAATACAAACCACTAACGCAACCCAAATCATGCAGTAAATGTGGCGAACGAAAGGTGAAGCGTGCGTACCATGTAATTTGTCGTGATTGTGCCCTTGCCAACCGGTGCTGCGCGAAATGTTTGAAGTCAGCGGAGGAAGCCAGTATCATTCCGCCCGAACCGACGGAACAGGAGCAGGTTAAACTGAAGGCCGAGATGGATCAGCTGATTAGGTCGCTACCAGAGCGTAAGAGGCGAACGTTCCTGCGGTACATGAATCGGGGCCAGAAGAAAAAGCGACAGAACGCCGATCAGGATGGTTCGGACGAGGATGAAAGCGAGGCAAGGAAGAAGAAGGAAAAATTCGTGATGCCTCGCACGAGGGAAGAGTTGCTGGAGAAGTTCGCCCAGCTGAAGCTTGCTACCGGTAAGGATGGTGAGGAGGAGGAGGAGGATGGTGACGTCGATTCGGAAGGTTTCAGCAGTGATGATGAGGATTATGAAGACTTTAGCGATGAAGATTTGTCTAAAAGTTCCGGTACGAAATAAATGTCTCTAGTTTACTTAATTGAAACATAAACGCGTTTTTTTTTTGTAAGAAATATATGCTTTATTTATCACCCTAAACAACATAGAGCAGTGATTGAATGTGTATAATAGTGATCCTTAAAATTATATGTGTATAGTTTATAAAAGCACACCAAGTAGTTTGTGGAACATCCGTATCCCCATCCGGTTTTTTTTTTGTAGCAGTTTGGCTGTAATCGGCACTGGAATGCTGATCCAATTGTGCAGACTATAAGGCTATCACATCGAAGTACACAACAACAAGAGCTTAGCTTGCAAGCTTGGCCTCCCGAAACATAACCCATGTTAGTCTATCGACAGAGACTTCATCATCTGCTCGGTCGATCCTTCAATGATGGACGCATCCGGGTTACGTTGGCGCTCCTCGGCAAGGAAGTAGGGTCTCAGCTTTTCAAACTCCTTCAAGTGGTCCTGATGCAGCTCATCGATCGACTTCAAATCACCGCCCAGATCGGACGGTAATCCACTTTTCGGTATCCATTCTTCGTAGAACGATTCCATGTTGGCGTTCGATGTGTGCAGGTAGAGCTAACAAAAAGGCACAAAAAGAGGTCATTAATGGCCTCAAATTAAGAGCGTTTACGTTTCATGCTTACCATGTTGAGGATCTCTGCATTGATGAAGGGTTTAATGATGTAGAGAATTTTATCGAAGAACGAAACCACATTCATCACGTGTATCGCTTTCAATTTCGCCGGCAATCCATCCTGCAGGTAGCTGAAAAACTTCCTCACCGAGCTCATGTTGATGCGGGTAAGATGCATCAGGCCAACGTTTTTCATGTCAAACAGAAAAATGATTCCGGGCCGCGGTCCTTGGGTGTAAAGACAGGAGTCGATCGTCATGAAGTACGTCTTGATCGCTTCATCGAAGTGGTAGTTGGAAGAACGGGAATTTTTCAAACGATGAAACACCACCGAATAACCGCTCGGCGTTGTTGGAAGTGGGAAGTAATCTCTGCAAGCGACGATAGAGCAGGAATTGATTGACTAAACTGATGTTCGTTTGGGGAAATCATCCTTTACTTACTGATTTTGAAGACATTGTTGTATAGGTGCAGTAAGCGGATCCCGATTGTTGAACAGTTCTGGGCCATTCTTACGGGCTTCGTAGTAAATTTTAAGCACTTTGCGCGTTTCATCGATGTTCTTGTCGCACGCGTCCAAAAAGCATGCCAGCTGCTTGTCGGTGATCGTACTCGGTACGCCCTCGATCGGTGGGTACCGCAGCGCTTTGAAATCCTCCCGGGAAAGACCTTCTCGCTCCAGTGCCTCCGTCAAGTCGAAGCCCAAATCGTGCTCCATTGTGGTAGGTTTAATGGTGTCACAATGGTGGTGCTGGCAGGTGGTCTATCTTATCTGTGGAGAGGCGTAATTGGCGTAATAAAAATTAAGAAACCCATCTATAGCTTTATGATTGAAAGGACACTGGCTAACATGATTGCGAAGGGATAATCCTTGATCAAGAGTTATGGTAGTACGCGGCTTTCTAATTGCTCATAATTGATTACGAAGGACGCGCTAGACTGTAGTAGCGGCTTTGGAAAACATTTTCCTTGCACTTCTTTCATAAAACTGGCCAGCGGAACGCAAGTATTGGCAACGACACCGAATAACCGCTCGGCGTTGTTGGAAGTGGGAAGTAATCTCTGCAAGCGACGATAGAGCAGGAATTGATTGACTAAACTGATGTTCGTTTGGGGAAATCATCCTTTACTTACTGATTTTGAAGACATTGTTGTATAGGTGCAGTAAGCGGATCCCGATTGTTGAACAGTTCTGGGCCATTCTTACGGGCTTCGTAGTATTTAACACTTTAGGCGAAACAATTGTCTTTTTTATTAAAGTTGAATCTTATATTTGTTTGCTATTCTAATCCATAAACTATTGGGAACCGACAAAACCGGTTCGGTAGGGTTTCGATTAGCCCTTCGCGCTGCTTACGCAAATCTCGAACTCAGCCAACCACACTTTTATGGCTTACAGTTGGCCGGTGTGGTTGGCAATACATTTTGCAACAACTAACAACTAGCTATCTGAACCGAGATAAGTTTACCGCGCGCGCAGAAAGCTAAGACTCGCAGAAAGTTATGCAACCAGTTCGTGTGTGTGTTCGCGTGCTATTATGCTATTATGGTCTCTAAAACCGGTCGTCAACCCGAACACTACGGAGGTCTACGGACACATAGTCACATTCGAGCTTTTGGAGGATCAGCTGTGTTGGAGCTGTGTTGGAGCTGTGTCTTAGACATAGGAAAGATGCTGTGAATGTTGTGTGTGTACTTTTCTAAATGTGTCAGCACGACAAGTGTGATGTTGATTTTTCAATTTTCACACAAATTTCGGCACCATTTCTCTGATTGTTTGCTAAGCGTAGAAACACTGGAACACACTAATGGGTAGGATAGTAACGCAAAACGTCTGGAGGGGTGTAAAACTATCACTTTCCGTTGGCCCACTTAGACGGTGTGGACTTACCAAAGCCACCATTACACTGGCACACAACCAGGTAGTGCAGTTTAAAATGACATCACAAGAGTTGTTAGCGTCGTAAATTTAGCGTATAAAATCCGGGTTTGATAAAAATCGGACATAATGTTTGCTTAAATTCTCTACGGATTCCAAACCCAAGGTCACATGGGAAGCGAATACTCAAGAGCATCTTGATAGAGATACACATTTGGTGGTATCAAACAAACCGTGTTGCGGTGGAGCGTAACATGTGGATGTTTCACATACAAAAAGCACTAAGCGGCTGTAGTACCAACAAAAAAAATATTGCTTACAGGTCTACCGCACTAAGCACGCCTCGCATCAATTTAATGCCGAAAGAGCCGTAACCGTTCTACACCAAACCGTATCCTTTCACCATCAATCGATTTTTAACCGCTTGCACACGCTGTGTTTGTTTTTGCTTCATTTATGGCTCGTAGCATAAACCAATGCAGATTCTTATACCGCCGGACGTGTTCGATGTTTTTTTTTTCTTTGCCCTCTCGATGTTTTGGTAATCACAGACGCTAGCGTAAACTAACCGTGAGAAGAAAAACCAAAAGAACGTAAGATTTACACCCAAAAAAAAGAAGAGGCCTCGGAATACCATTTCCACCGGGTACGGAGGAAAAATGATTGCACCCACGTAAACAACACGCCAAACAACAACGGCGCGTTCACATTTTGCACCAATTGCTCGTCTCTCGCTTCAATTCGCTGTTTGGGTTGGGAGTGTTCCATATACGCGTTTAGGAATCAATTTTCGTGAAGTACCAACTGCTACTGCTGCTGCTGCTGCTGCACTGTCTCGTGCAAAAGTCGATTCCACTACCCACAAAAACACAAACGACACCTGGCCGTGAAGGGTGTATCGGGACGGTAAGGGTTTTCCTTGCTCTGTCTGTGATGATTTTTCGCGATATTTTTAGCACACATTGCACCGCCTCCCAGTGCCGGGGTTTTCCCGCACCACAGAGCGAAGGCACGTTCTCCATCGTCCGTCAGAACGAAACCCGAGTGATCTTCACGCTCACTCTCGTGCCATTCTCGTGCGGTATGTTGACGGTGGGCAAGGACAAGTTTGGGCTTTGGGAAAATTGATGCAGTGTTGTACGTCTGTGGTTAACCGCAGGCGCTCCTTTACTATGCTGACATAATATTTGGCCCGTTAGGCTAGGGCAAGAAAGCTTTACTGGGGAAGTTAAAACAAAAACACGTTTACACAGACACACCTTTCACTAGGAACGGACAGCGATGAATCAGTGAGCCCCGGAGACGACTACCGTACCGTGCGAGAGTTGAAACCGAACTGAATCTAACGATCGATAGGGAAGCAACAGCACGCACACCCGCCACCCAAACCGACACGACCCACTCAAGTGCAACATACACGGTCGTGTTTTGTGAGCCAGCAGCAGAATCTCACCTCCCGAACTGCAGCGTGCGCGCGCGCTTGGGAAGGGGCTCGGGAAGGTCTTGTGGCGTACTCGAGGTCAGACAACACAGCTGAGTCCTTCTTTTTTTGCATCCTGACACACCGGAAAGGATATCACGATTCGACATTGGTGCATTGGTGGGGAGTCCTGTCGATGGGGCTTCTGTATCCCTTGGACCTTGTCGGTGGGGTGTCGACAGCATGCGAATCTTCGAAAAAAATCCGCACATTTCCGACGACTTAGACGACCAAACTGAGTACGAGGATTGATGCGGAGGTTTCATTTTTTATGATCGATCGGTTGCGATATTTTGTTTTTTTTTTGCGGTGTACGTCGCTTTCATGCCAACGCTTGTCTTACATTTTACAGCATGGAGACTTGATCAGTTTTATAGGCACTACAGTGAATGGCGGTATGTGATGTGCAATATGTGACAGCAAAGTGCATAGGGCTGGGCACAGTGACCTGGTAGCATGGCGCAGCAAAAGTGACCAGGTTTCATCACCGTTAATTGGCGTTCCATGTTGATGATTAACATAAAATTGTTCAAGTTTGAAGGCTATGGATGGGAATGCTTAAGGAAAGTTTATATACTTAACTTATTTAAATAGAAGTTAAGAATTATTCGAGGCTAGTAAAGGAGAATCAAACTTTTCATCCTTCTTCTCTGTATTTGCGTTAATCATTTTTTTTCTCTCGAACCAATCTTTGTCCTACCGTACCACCAGCTACGGGGTGATGCGTGATTGTTATGAATCGCTCAACGTAAAACAAGCACAACGGAACTGCCATAAAAATGCGCCTCACGTACAACCGCTAAGCGTCACGTTTCCGAACGCAAAATGAGGAAGCAATACAATTCGAAATAAACCCAAATTCATCGCTAAACAAACAGACCCAAGCGCTGATGGTTTCTTATTATTGTATAAAGTGTAGCTCTTTAAAATAGGATTCGATGACAATCGATTTGTTGTTTTTTTTTTTAATTAAAATGAACAAATTACAGATTAAATCATTTTAGCAATAACGATACTTGATATGGGACATGTAACTCCGGAAACGATTACAACTGAGTCGAGTTTTGATCGAGGTTTGATGGTCGGTAGAAAGAAAACCAGTTCTTCGTTTTGTAGTTGCGTCTGCGATGGTTGAAATTGATAACGATTGTCCATTTTTCCGGTCACTAACAGGTTCTACTTCATAACTTCATATTGCGCTTTGAAAACTGAAAACTTTTTATGGTGAGATGTGTAAGATATCTGTTTTATTTTATTGTGCTTTTAATGAATTTTTATTTTTAATCCCTTTTTCTGCCGCTTTTACTCCACTCGGCAATGTAGTAGACCTAATTTAAATTGTGGTCATTTATTTGTAACGCACGTAGAACGCTAAACTGTTGTAAACCAAATTCACCACAGATGTACTTTGAGTTGCATACATTTAGGCGTTTTTCTTGAGTTTCTTGTTTTGCTTCGGATGCCGATAACTACAGTGTGGGATATCGAAGTAAAAACAGACTTATACTTGTTACGTTTGCAGAAATTTTAAATTGGGGCTCAGTTTTTACTAATAAAAATAATGTAATTCAATAAATAGCAATGTTTTGCTTTATTATAATTCAGCAATACAGCAATTATGAATGAATGAATGAAGCAACTAATTAAGAAAGAAAACATAAAAGTCATATTAGTTGTTTTCAATTATTAATGAAACAAAGAAAAATGAACACATGAAAACAATATAAATTGTTCAACAGAAATGTCCATATTTATTTGTTGAACAGTTTTAAAGATGGAGTTACATCAATAATAGGAAATCCAATATAAATTTACATTCAATTGTTAAGGACGAAGCTTTTAAATATGTATTGGCTGACAATTTAATAACATTTCAAACTTCCAAATTAGATTAAAAACTTTTTGTTTTCTGAACAGTGTTAATATACTTCTTCTCTTCTTCTTCTTCTTTGCTGGCCTGCTCCCACGGAGCACGTCTAATAGACAGGGCCTGGCGTCCAATTCGTTTCCAGGAAACTCGGTCCATGGCTGCATTTCTCCACTCCCGGCTGCATCCGATATCCCTCAGGTTAGACTCCACTTGATCCAGCCAGCGAGCTCGCTGTGCTCCTCTGCGCCTCGTTCCGAACGGGTCGCTGACGAGCACCTTCCTGGCAGGGCATGAGTCCGGCATCCTCATCACGTGCCCCAACCAGCGTATCCTTCCGGCTTTGACAACCGTCAGGATGTCTGCATCGTCAAACAGCTCAGCTCTGCCAGCATAGTCCAGGACTCGTGCCCGTAGAGGACTAATGGCCGTATCAGTGTGCGATATATGGCGCATTTTGTGCGTTGTTGGAGTCTTCTGGATCTCAGGAGTTTGTGGAGCCCATAATAGGCACGATTCCCCTGTACAATGCGCCTTCGGATTTCGCTGCTTACGTTGTTGTCCGAAGATACGATCGTGCCAAGGTAGCAGAACTCCTCTACTACCTC
>KZ061709.1:200165-270516 GCA_002091835.1 Anopheles maculatus | reverse complement strand
TTAAATGGGAAAATAAATATAAAGCTTAAAAGCGAACTAAACAAAAACACATTTATAATATGGTAGCAGTAAAAGTGCTTCTGTCTACCAAAGAAAACCGATTCGATAGAAATAATCGTAATCGATGGCTGTTAAACCACAAAATCACTGCCCAACGATACAATGCTACATCGTGGCTATAATTTATTCCACTTCGTGATGTTAGGATGTCGCGTGTGCGAATTCGATAGCGTGATAGCGATGCACAAGATACACGAGCCTTCCTTTAACATCGCATCGGCATGGTGTGAGTGACACGTGGAATGATAATAACAAGCGTACGCGCGAAATCGCACCATTACACCCTTTATTGGCACGATTCAATATGGAGAGCAAAATGCATTCGTTAAGCGCACAAAAATGTACCCTTAACAGCACACAAAATTACTTGGAAAAGGTCAAACATTTCAACACAATATCAAGGATTAGCTAGGGGTTTTATGGAATGATATGAAAAGAAGAGAAGAAATAATAAGAAAATAGAAAAACGTATTCAAAATAGCATAACGAATAACCTCCCGGAACAGATCACTGCTTCATCTCCTTCTCCATTAGCCAGCGCTTGTCAGTTGCAGTCGTTCGCTGCTGGTGCTTTCAGCAGCTTCTTTCATTCGCCGAAGCTGTCGCGTGACGATGATAAAATAATAACATGATTCGAGTGTATGCATCCCCCCAGACACACTAACACACGTACCAAAAGATGCATAGAGATGTATCGTCTGGCTCGGAGCAGGAAAGTACAAGACATTCGCAACAAACTTCGCTTCCAGCCGTCCGTTTCCCTTTCCTGAGCACATCAGCAACATCAGAAAAGAAACGAGCTTTCATACGCCCGAGCTTCTTTTGAATGGTTCTCTCAAGCAAACCGACCTCCCCTTCCACACTTGTGCCGGGGCATTCGGTGCCCATAGCCGCAAAACGACTCTGCGTTTGCGTGAACCGTTCCGTACCCGACGCAGTTTGATCGTGCACAGCAGCGAAGCAACATCGCCCTGCTGTTTGTGGCCGTTTGGCTTTGCCTGATTCTGCGCGTAGCTTGTGTGTGTTTTTTTTTCTCTCGCGCAATTGCTTCTGCCTTCACGCCGTTTGCAAACCGTTGCTGCCGTTGGAATTTGCTTCCCGTGTGGTGTTATGCTTGTAAGTGACGACTGGCGGGCTTCGTTAGACCGTGGAGAAAACTCCAACCCGAAGGGAATGTGTGGCTTGTGTCTGTTTGTGTGCGTTTGTGTGAGGAAAAGTGTCATCCGTTCGATCACTTTCTCCACTGGATGCAGCTGGGGGAAAAAGTGCATCTATTGGTGTTGACAGTGTGGTGTTAAGGGTGACTTAAAAAGGGGTTGTTTTGGTTGGTTGTGGAAAATAGGAAAAAAATAAGTAAAAGAAATGGACGTAAGATTAGTGATTGGCAGTTTTTCGACAAATTCTGGTTGAAATGTTTAAATTTTTTTGAATAATAAGTGCAAGTGATAAAACATTACGAAATATTAAACTTTGTTCTTTTAATTTTAAATTAAAATCGTTATAAATGCAATTAAAGCTTGTTTTGAGTCGGGAAATCTATCATTTAACATTCCGTGTGTGTGTGTGTGTGTGTGTGTGTGTGTGTGTGTGTGTGTGTGTGTGTGTGTTGTTTATCAGCTGCTGACAGTATTGAGCTGCATTCCACCAAATTGCGACCGTACACCCATACAATGCACTTTTGGTGAATGCTTTAATGCGCGCGGAAAGCGAAAGTGAATGCAAGTGAAAACGCGAAACTGCTGTTGTGCTTCAGACTGCGATGGTTAAGAAAATTGGCTTTGCTTTGGTTTGTAAATGCGGTGGTAAAGCAAAAAAAAAGGTGAAAATGTTCACACATACACTGCGATGGACTGTGGAATAAGAAGACTGTGCAATTATATAAAAGCATAAAAATGTGATTGTAATGCAAATGTTTAATAAATTTACTATTTTTTTTCTGTAAATCTTAACCAAAATTTTTTTGTTATTCGAAGATATTATTGTATCAGGATATCGGCTTTGATTAGCTTTCATACAAACATTAAATTTAAAATTGAAAACAAAACATGCTTACATTACGAGCTAGCTCGGTTATAATGAATGTGGAAGTTTCAATTCTTCCAATTTTTTTTTTTAGCTTTTCATTGTTATAATTTCTAAAGATAAAACTTTTACCACAACTTGAAATAGTTATACCAACTATAGGTATCAAGAGCAGCAGAAGTTTCAAAAGAGGATATTACGGTGGATTTATTGTATCGTCCATCACTGTATGAAGAGAAAGAGAAAGAGAGGGAGAGACACAGAGAAATAAGCAACAAATGTTGAAGCTAGAGGAGAAAAAAGAGACGATAAAGAAGAGATACAAGATTGATTCTTTGAAGTAACAATTTTTAATTACCCAATACAAATCTTGCATAATTATTCTGATTTATATTACTGCCAAATTTTTGTGAGTTTGTACGATCTGTTTCGATGCTCCAATTACATCTCACGGTGCAACAGTTTATCTTATTTGACAATTATCTGTTGCCCGTTTTCGTTGTAATTTCACAAAACCTTGTCCATTTCGTTTCTTGCTTGCTTCCAAAAAAAACGAAGCCATACTTATTAGGTGCTCACTGTAAGCCACCTAGTTTTGCAACAATGTTAATGCACTCGCGGTGGAATTGTTTACTGCATTTGTGGGAATACATTTTCATCTTGTTGCTGCCTCATCTTAAAGCCAATTATCAAATTAATATCAGCAATGCAGAGAAAAGATTTCGCTCACCGCTTGATTCAGACAATTAAATTGGCTGCCATCAGCATCAGCAATCAGTACAAATAATGATCGTTTGCCATCCTATATACACTTATCTAATCACACAAACTGTTCAATACCATGATGATTGTGGAAACGATGTCGTTAGCGGGAGCCGTTTATTGGAGCGACACACTTTAAGGGTTGTGATTTCGTTGATAATGAGATAAAAATCGTTCTCCCACGATGTTTTTCTTGTGTAGGTTGTGCGTGGTACGGAAAGCTAGTAACGACTTGCTGTTTAATTACTTTATAGTAATTAGCACCTTCAAAGTGTAATTGCTTTGAGATGATATTGCATTTTTTGGAACTATAATTAAAACAATTTATTAAAATACCGGAACCGGACCAACAACCGGACAAAGAAATTTGTTAAATAAAAAAAAAATAACAAAAAACCGAGCTTACCATCAAAACGAATGCAACCGACCGCAAGCATGTTGGTACCGGTTGCGATCGCCAAGGAAGGAAGAATGCACCCAAGAACGCTGCAATCAAAAATCGATTCACCATCGTGTCCGAATCGGATGCAATCGGTACCCGCCCTAGAAACCTTGGCCGGGCCCAGTACATACACAAACAAGCGCAAGCCGTTCGAGCGGTTTATCAGAACGACCTTGGCCAGTAGCGCAGCGAACAGCATAAAGAAGCGCCCCGATTATGTCGATTATGCAGCCGCCACCGATCGCAACACTACATCCGTGTGCTGTAACTGGCGCTGTAGCGAACCTAACCTTGTTCTTTGGTTTTGTGTTGTTGCTGAAATCATCCGGTCGCCCCACAGTTCGAGTTGATCGATGTTTTGGTTCTCGCTTTTTTTTTTCTTCGTGCTGTTTGTAATACAGCGAACCATGGTTGCGTATGATGTAAGTGTACTTTCATTGCATACAGTTACCCTCTTGCCAATGCGATCGAGTCGCTCGAGATGGGCTCCGAATGTGGGTCAATGTTCAGTGTGCGAGGTTTTGGCGTGAATTTTCCACTGCTTGAGGTTGCTGGTTTATTTTCTTCAACTCATCGAAGAAGTAGGGTGCTTTCATATGCAGAAACAAAGAGAACAAAAGGGGACCGCCTAGAAGCAGTTCTGTAACATTTGCTTACCTTGACATTTGCTTTCTAATATGGGCACCGTACAGGTCAGCGCAAGTCTATCATTATCTAATGCTCTTAATCGATGCTTATCAAGTGCAAGTTTTTAATCGATTCACCTACAAAACGGGTAGAGACCTGTTCCCATAATTACAATAACTCCCTACTGCTAATAGGCAGGAACCTGTTCGAGGTGAACTAGCGGGGTTGGTCGGGTGCCTTCAATTACAATAAGTTGCCTTTTGCATGAAGTCTTCGTGTGTGTAAACAGGCGGTTCTATTACATCTTTAACAACAACTTCATTCTGACGATAGTTAGGTATTAGTGAGGTATCAGTAATGTTAGTGACTGGGAAATCAAGGTTAAGCATGGACGCGTTATGCTATTACCAGCGCTATTACTGCTTCCCAATGCGAAGGATACTGTGTGCAAGTGGGTTTGAAAAATCGCGTCATTATTTTATCGTCGATTTACGTCAATCGTTTCGATGCGAGCTTCGGATCCCATAAGCGATCTTGTCTGGTAGGTTTGCAATAAGCTTGACCGAGGTTGTTTGTTGGGCGATCCGTAAAGAAGTGGCAGACAGATGTGCCAACAACAAAAAATCCTCCTTACATTCTACGCAGAATGTACGCAGTGATCAAGTACGGTGATTGTGTAATTTGGCCAGATCTGTGCAGAACAAACAACACTTCAAAGTCAAAAACGGATGTTTTGAAGATCGTCTGAAGTTTTCAATGTTTGAGGCTTCAAGGTTGATTTAATCCAAATCAAGCAAAACATATAAGATATAAAAAAATGAGTTTCTCAACGGCTAGCTTTGCAATGCTGTAAGCTACTTTAATAAAGCTTATTTTTGTACTTCATTTCCTTGAAGAAACATCCGCTGATTAGGGATCACATCACACCTCTTAATGCAACCCGCCATTACATGCCTTACGCACCTTACTTCCCGGGAGCTTCAGCTGAGATGCGTGACGTACCTGACAATCAATCTGCATAAATGAGACGACCAGTGTAAGTGTGAAATTGTGCCCCACATACAACCATCCCTCACGCATAGGTGAAATATACAGTAAAAGCAAAAAAAGGAACAAAAAAAAAGATGAAAAGATTGTGTAACTTCGTTACCGCCTCTCACAAACGAGACCGGGTCAGCAGAAAACCCTGGCTGGCAACCTCACTGTACTCGACCATTTTACCGAACGATCATATACACCCGTACACACCAGCGCATTATGGCCGGCAGGTCTGCTGGGACTTTGGCGCGGTAACGTAACAGCGCAGGGTCGACGGAACATTAATTTTTGGACAAGTACGCTTTCGGTGCTCCAAGCCGTTGCTTCCCGATGGTGGCACGCTGGGGTTGACGGTTGTGGCGTTTGTTGGGGATGAACGCATTCACATAACTTCACGAGAAACATTAATGCAGTCGGGGCGCATGGGAGATGGCGAATGGAGCACTGTGGGTACTGTGTGGTGTGGTCGAATGAAAGTAAGCTGTGAGACACGCCACAGTCTCAGGTGTTTCTGGAGAGCATGCCGTTTTTTCGATTGCGTGCGTCGATGTGGATTGTTGGTACTTGAATTTGATTTTGTTTTCGTTTTTTTTTCAATTCATTTTTGAGTTGCATATTTTACTTATCGTTGGATTAATATTCCTGGTTCCATAACGATCGATAGTGGATGTTAAGTAATTATTTGAAGAATTTGACTTGGTTTTCATACTACAGAATTATTAAAATAAGTAACTATGATTGAAAGATTAATTGTAACAAAACTTTTCACAAAAAGGTTGGATATAAAAATCATTATTTGCCTAAAAAATTTATTGACTATTCGTTTTGGTGTCTGTAGCTTAGGGTGATGTTTTGTTGACTTTGTTTTGTCTTCAAACAAGAACTATTATATACTGATTAAATCTTGCAAGACTTCATGTGTTAGATGCGTCTGATTAGCGAGTAATTAGTTAGAGGAACACGTTATAAACGAAGATTTCTTAATTGTTGGTTTCTTATATCATTATCCATAGTTACAACATTATCCTGTAGTTAAGCTCGGACTAAACGTGATTGTGTATAGTTCATGTTGTAATATAAAACAAAACAAACTCTAAGACCAAACCGTCGCTACACTGAAAGCATCTTGTGTTTATTTGTGAATTATATTAACAGATACCTTCGCGTAACACCCAAACACGCCACAAGGTGGTGTCTGTTCCCTAAGCCGGTAACGCTGCTACGTCCATAACCATAGACTGCGGATGAAAGACACTTCATTATACCATTACGCAGATGAATCGCGGGCAGATTATTCACGCAGAGCCCGCCTTAAGCAATCGACCTACGCATACAAGTGCGTACTTTTTGCCTAGCGTAAGTAAGCTATTTCACCAGTGTAAGAGTCATGCACAGTACAGTGTGTATGCGTGTACGCACACATCTTGAAAACGTACGTTCCCCACTATTCCAAAAACGCTTCAGCTTTGGACCAAAACAGATTAAGAGAAATGGAAAGTTATCGCGTGTTTAAAACGCTACGGAATCTGTTAAGATGCGCTCGTGACCGCTCGGACAGGTTGGGTTTGATTTTTACGGATGCTGCATTCTCACACAGCTGTCGGTTTTAGTTTGTTTTGTGGGAAGGTCAGCTACAGATGGTTGTCAAACAGGATATTGTCACTGTGAGACGGTGAGATGCAACCCCAAACCGGATAGTTGCCCGTTAACCTCCATAACATTTTTTTCTGTGTTGTCTTTTGCATAAATTATAACGTAGCGTAAGACTGTGAAGACTGTTTAGCAAATTTGTCAATGTCAATGACGCGTCACATAACAGTATTTATGTGGTTTTAGATGCTACCATCAAACAGACACGCTTCTTATCTTGCTATCCGTGATAATGTAACTCGATGCTTCAAACTCCCAACGAGAGCTAATGAGCCGTAAATCAAAAAGCATACGCAAAGTGGTTTGCAAAATTAATGTTTCGCCAGCAGTTTTTGTTAAAAAGTTGTTAATCAGTTTCAGCGAAAGCCATGCTTTGACACTGGCTCGGGGTAAATTTCGCCGAAGGTCTGCTACCTCTAATGGTCACTAATGATTTCGATGGAAAACTAGTTAACATTAATTTGTAAATGTACTGGGTTTGTGTCAAGTGCATGCAAGGATGGTATGAAACAGGCAGGCTGGCTCGTGCACAAGATTGCGAAATTATGTGAACCTGGAGTTATAGTGCTATTGTTTCCTATGTGTTTTTGTTATTTGCGTGAACCTCTTGTTTTCGTAAGTAAATACAACAGAATCTTGCATCTAAAAAACGGAAAATCACGGATTATTACAGCGATTAGTTAACCGGTTTGCATTAATTTCCATAGCTTCGCGCTCACAACCTTGACACCGACTAATTACGAGTGACCACACAAAAGGGTACGAAAGCATAAGCATGAACTCACCAAAAATTCTTCTACGCTACCCTTGAAGATGATGTATGCAAACCCAGTAACCAAACCCAGCCAACCCTTCGTGGCGGTGTCGGAAGGCAAAACGGGCGCAAAAAACAAATGACGCCAGCACGCACATGTTTCTCTTGCTTTGCGTCGGCCGATATGGTAGCGTTGTATGCTGTGTCGCTGCTGGGACGCGTTTATGTATGCGTCTGACGCGATGCTTCGACACGGTTGCTTGAGCTTTCGATTGTCAAGGTTGTGTCGCGGTGGATATGTTTTATTGTTTTCTTTTTTAAGTCTCCCCGCCAATCCGAGACAGTTGAACAAAGAAGAGCACAAAAGAAGCCGTAATGGCAATTACAGATTGTTTTGATAGTCTTAAACAATACATTCAGATGCAAAAAACGTTAGCTGCGTTACAGAAGGATGATAATGTTAAAGGATTTTTTTTAAAACTAATTATGATCATTTTAATGCTAATTTGGCACATATTTATAGGTATTGGATTGAATGATAAGTTAATATTGTACAGGTTAAATTTTTAAATATTATTGTCAAAAGAACAGACTTCTGCCATTAGTTTACTGCTCCCTGTTAATCTTATAAGTCTTCTGGTCTTTTTATAATTCCTTGTTTCATAGACAACGTGAGAAAAGACAATTTGATGCCCCTTTTTCTAAGCTGATATGACTGAATAGTTCCTTTTCTATCCTGAATATTGTATTCTGTTGCAACAAATAGAAAATAAAAATGTATCGAATCTAATCTTCTACACGTCTACCAATTTGATGAAATAATTCTTTCAAAACTTAATCGATTTGACATCAAAGTATTGTTAAAAGAGATTAAATATTCCAAATTCTGATCATTACCGAGGAATACACCCCATTTCTTGAAGACTACATCAGCCGAAAATAGCCTCAAAAATTACAATCACCAGTCATTTGAGTTTTAATGGCTTAGCTTTGATGACAAACATCACATAGTGTCCGGTGTTGTCTTGAAGGAGTGCGGCTAGATTCAATCGATGATATATTTAAAATTGCATAGTCTATTTATTACTTGGAATAATTAAAACCTTTTTCAAATATACCACAACTCTTTACTTGATACCAATGGAAGATCAGGTTAACAAGGGTTTAACCTCCTTTTCATGAAAATCTCGAACTGATACCAAACCTTCAGCGATGTATTAAAACCTTCTTCTTCTTTCTTGGGCTAACGACCTCTTTGGTCATGCCTGCCATTTTTGGCTTACTAGACTTATTGTTACCGCATAGTTGGATAGTCAGTCCTCACTATGGGGGAACGGCCCAGATGAGACTTGAACACCGGTCCTGCCGTGTATTAAAACCTATAATACTTAAATTCAAGTATAATTGATTAGAAAAATGCTCTTTATCGGATCTGCAATCTCTACTCAAAGAGCATTAGTACTCTCGTCTAAAAAAAATAGTAATAGAAATTCATGACCCAAAAAATAAAAAATAACAAACCTCTAATTCTCATATCGAGCATTACGTAAAAGGTAGACACAATTTGGGTTTTAAAAGTAAAATGATTTGATTAAAAAGTTATTTACATCAACACTCACTAACACAAGAAGCAATGAAGGCTTGTCACGTTGGATTGTACATTAAATATCTCACGGGAACAAATAGTTGAGGCGGGCAACAGTCTGCAAACGACAAATACTAGCCTGCTAACACGATGGAAATAATTTAAAATACTCATTTCTTTTCTTCTTTTCACACACTCGACAGCTCGACAGAAGCGAAAGTTAATAGAACACTGAAAAGCATCACCATTCGCTTCGCCACCGTCTAGCGTTCGTATCGGTGTTCTAGTGTCGATTGGAGCGACACGCTCAGGAAAAGCAAGCAAGAACCCTCGCCTCTTAGTGCCAATAATGACCACTTTATCACATCCCTTCAAAGACAGTCCGGAGCCGCTGGAAGTGCCCAAAGAGCATGCCGCCAACGTGAACACGCTGTACGAATGGTAAGCAAAGGGGAAAATGTGGGACGGACAGTTTTCGCTCGGTATGATGACTTCATTTGCCTGATTAAATGCGGAATGCGTAAGCAGCTAAAACTGTTTGTGTACAGTGTAGAGTAAAGAGAGCAGCACAAGCCTTTCGCCATACACTTTTTGTGCTTTTTTGTTTTTGGTTAAACGCATTTCAACTCCAACCACCCAAACAAATCGACTTATCGTGTGTTGAATTATTCAGAGTGCAAGAAGCCACAGAAATTGGCTGAATGGTTTCGAGAGTCGATATGTGCTCACTGTAATTCTGTGTGTGTTAAAATTAATTTTATATATCAAATGTACGAAAAATTGCGAATTTTACATTAATTCGACTCTCACTTTAAACAGGATGAAAGATCAGCCACGCTTTCCAAGCTTTTCGAAAAATCATGCTCACCTGTTCCTGCACGCCTGCCTCTGGAACGTGGACGACGCAAAGAAAGCTCTCCAGAAGTACGCACAGATTCATGCCAACTCACCGGAAATATTTGACAACCGAGACATTATGGGAGCAGGTGTGCAGATGACGCTGAACGCCACGTAAGCAACCTAGTTTGTAGTAATCAGCAGAAGGATAGAAATCAGCAAGAATCGTTTATTACCTTCATATTCTCCCATTTTCCAGACATATGGTGGCACTTCCACGGACAACACCGGAAGGCTATCGGTTGCTGTACTACCGTCTGTCCGATACCGACCCGTCCAAGATGAACTTTACCGAGGCGGTGAAATCGTTCTGCATGTTTAACGACGCTCAGATCAGCGTGGACGGCATTATGGAGGGTTACATCGTCATCTTCGATATGAAGGGCGTCCGGTTGGGACATTTGGCGCGCGTACAGTTCGGTCCGTTGCGCGTGTTTATGAACTACATCCAGGACGCGCATCCCGTGCGGTTGAAGAAGATCTACATCGTCCACACGGCGTCGTTCATCAATCAGGTGATGGCACTGGTGAAACCGTTGATCAAGTCGGAACTGCTCGGACTGCTCCAGTTTACGACAGCTGGTCCGGAAGAAATTGTCGGTGTCGATTACTTGCCAAAGGTTTGTAGCAGTGCATTTTGCGTTGTGCGAATGGAGTCCAACACTTACCCCTATCCTTCCATCCGTTTGCAGGACTTTGGAGGACCGTTCGATGAGGTGGCCACAATGCACGCGGAACAGAAAAAGCGTCTCGAAACGGTGTTCCGTGAGTGGTTGATGGATTCCAGTGCGCTCAAGGAAGCTCCCAAGCAGAAAAATGCCAGCTCCAACTCGATTAAACCGCCGGTGAAAGCGTTTCGGGGGTTGGAGATTGACTAGAACCGATCGGCGACAAGGATGAACTGTTCGTGATATTATTGTTGGTTGTAGTGGATTCACTAGATGTGGGGAGGGACCATTTTGTGTTGTGTGTAGCTAGGGACACTAACTCTTCGGTTCTTACGTTTCGTCGGAACCGTGTACGGTTTGCATATCAAGTTTGTTATTTTAATCCCGTAGTCGTAAGGGCCGGTTTGATTGTTTTCCCCTAATGTATCTCCGTGTGCCTGTTTGAAGTGTCGCGAAAGCAACCACGTTCTAGTTGGAATTGTAAATAAAGACAACGAAGCAAGAACATCCGGTCGGGGTTTTGCGAAAGAGATGTGGCTGTTTGTTTTGCTATCAGTAAAGTTGGTGAAAGAAAGCGATTCAATATTAATAGTTGCATCTAACTAAAGAGAACCCCAAATGTGTTGCTAACTTCAAACCTGCAGATTTTAATGCGTATAACCATTAACTTAATGCACCCTCACAAGGATGCGCCTTATACCTGTGGTAATTTACCATTTAACAGACACCAAATTCTCCCTTACCTCAAAAAACACTATAAATATCTCTTTCGTTCTCTTTATCTCTCGCTCCCCCTTCTCTCTCACTCTCTCGCCCTCGTGGACCTCCGTTATGCACCACCCAAAATGGCCCGCATCCGTTATCCGAAAACCACACTCACACCATGCTCGGACCGTTTATGGTGTAGATGCTGTTGATTAAAAGTCTAATCGTGTTTTTCTGGCCCGATTCCTCAACGCAAAACGTAAAACCGGTCTCGGCCACTTTTCCCGGCATAATTTCCGTGCACCGCAATTTCCTGCCACCATTACCCTAGACCCTGGACCATGATTTCTGCCGCTTAGCCTGGAGTTGGTTGGGAGTGCGAGAAAAGTTTGCGGATTAAAACAGAGGCGGTGCAAAACAAAACGAAAAGTGGAACAACGGGGAGAGAAAATAGCATACACCCTTACCCACCTTTACCCTCTACTTCACTTACCTTCAACCCAACCTCAGAATGGACGGGTGCAGCAGTTAAGGGGCAATTTGTTGCTAAACTAAATCCCGACCCGCTTAACCGTCGGGCGGATGGGAATATTTCGTGTGTTTTTAGTTTTTATGTTTTTGTTTTATTCGGTTGCGTTATTTTGCCTAATCATTGTAAGGGCGGGGAATGAGGGATGAAATAAACGCAAAACAAAGCAACAACTACAGCAACCAGCTGACCTTCTCTATAACGTTGGTCAGGGAGTCAGAAGTAACATTTGCCTTTCAAGCTGTAGGCAACAAATAAACAAAAAAAATCCTTAAGTTGTGTTACTGTTTCATACTTTGGGAAAATACATAATTAATAATGTTTTACCATTTACCAAGTACAAAGGGTAGCGTTACGAGGCCAAATCAACTGGTGGAGATGAAGTAAATTTTCCAATTTCCCTATATTGTACTCGGTTTAAAGAGGTATTGTATGTTTGTTGTGTAATTATTTACGTGGGTATGAGTCAATCAAGTAAATTGCTTTCTAATATTACTTCACGAGTAGTTAGAGAAAATATAATGCCAACAAATATATTGGTTAAACAAACTAGTTTTGTTTTAGAGAATTTAAAATTTCATTATGAAAAAAACTATTAAAAAAAGGGAAAGTAAAATACTAAACACGATTATAATAATTGAACATCACAATACCGTACTGAATCACCCTGTACCAAAAGCTCGCTGGAATCTGCTATGAGTTCCGGTTTAATTTTTTCATCACTCACGCGACACTCACTCTGCACTCTTATGCGCCGACGCTGTAAAGCACGCTCTCAGCAGCAACCGTAGCAGCAGCAGCAGCAGTAGTCTCAACAAACGCATGCAAGTTTTTATTCAACATTGAATCAAAATAAAATTATCCTGGACAGAAAGAGAACCCGTGTGTTAGGTATGAAAGCGGTCACGGTATACATCGAGATCTGCCGCGAGCAGGACACAATGCATCGTGCTGTGCTGCTTCCCCCGTGGTGGCTTTATGCTGCCCCGTCTGCAGTTGCATAACATCGTGACGTGTTGGTGTAGCCCCTTTTGTGTGCTGGGCGTCCTCGCTGTTAAAAACGCTGCCACTCAACGCTAGGAGGCGCTCGCATCGATCGGAACTCTCGGGAGTAACTTTTCGGGCAAAGATTCGGAACACACACGCACACACGCTGGTTGAAACCGCGGAAAAAACCGTAGGAACCCAAAGCGGACAGACGGAGCGAATGGTTCAGAAAGAGTTGCACAGTTCCAGTGGCCAGTGGTGCGTAGAGAAGTGACCCAAATTCCAACTCCAACTGGTGTCGCTTCCCTCCCTTAACACTGGACATCCCTGTGCAGGACGGGGCGGGGACGTGGACGGCCCAAGACACGGTTTTCTTTTGCAGGTTGCATTTTACGGAATACCCTTCCCGTTTGTTCTGTGTGATCGGTTGTCTAAAGTGTGCAAAAACTGCGTGAAAAATGTGCCCCACAGACAGATCGTGTGGCTGAGTGGTTGGCAAGTTTGTTAAATCAATCAATCGCTTCAGGAACAGCGAGCGCTATCCGGCGGGGACGAGATGTGGATTGAAATTGTCTATAGTTCAGCATTTTCTTCGCCCAGAATCGTTCCACGAATAGTTGTTGTCGAGCTGGAGCGGGAGAAGCGTTCGTCGTGGAAATTTAGTCTCGATTGGTATTGAAGAGTGGTTGGGAAGAAAATTTAGTACCACAAAACCTTCCTAGTGGAAAAGCACTACCCTATTGTTCGTATTGCGAGTGTATCAGTGTGTGAGCGTGTGAGCATGGAAGTCTTTGTAGATAAGAATTCGCATTCGGTTGCATAGTGTTGAAGCAAAATGGAGCTACAGAGAGTACACGTTAAGGGAAACATTATGCTGTTACTACTAGAGTGGGCAAAATTGTGAAATGTGAGACTCGTTTTTGTCTTTTTCCGTTTGCCAAAGCAAACATTTTCCTTTGCAAACACACACACACTGTTTTAGAGAATTTAAAATTTCATTATGAAAAAAACTATTAAAAAACAGGAAAGTAAAATACTAAACACGATTATAATAATTGAACATCACAATACCGTACTGAATCACCCTGTACCAAAAGCTCGCTGGAATCTGCTATGAGTTCCGGTTTAATTTTTTCATCACTCACGCGACACTCACTCTGCACTCTTATGCGCCGACGCTGTAAAGCACGCTCTCAGCAGCAACCGTAGCAGCAGCAGCAGCAGTAGTCTCAACAAACGCATGCAAGTTTTTATTCAACATTGAATCAAAATAAAATTATCCTGGACAGAAAGAGAACCCGTGTGTTAGGTATGAAAGCGGTCACGGTATACATCGAGATCTGCCGCGAGCAGGACACAATGCATCGTGCTGTGCTGCTTCCCCCGTGGTGGCTTTATGCTGCCCCGTCTGCAGTTGCATAACATCGTGACGTGTTGGTGTAGCCCCTTTTGTGTGCTGGGCGTCCTCGCTGTTAAAAACGCTGCCACTCAACGCTAGGAGGCGCTCGCATCGATCGGAACTCTCGGGAGTAACTTTTCGGGCAAAGATTCGGAACACACACGCACACACGCTGGTTGAAACCGCGGAAAAACCGTAGGAACCCAAAGCGGACAGACGGAGCGAATGGTTCAGAAAGAGTTGCACAGTTCCAGTGGCCAGTGGTGCGTAGAGAAGTGACCCAAATTCCAACTCCAACTGGTGTCGCTTCCCTCCCTTAACACTGGACATCCCTGTGCAGGACGGGGCGGGGACGTGGACGGCCCAAGACACGGTTTTCTTTTGCAGGTTGCATTTTACGGAATACCCTTCCCGTTTGTTCTGTGTGATCGGTTGTCTAAAGTGTGCAAAAACTGCGTGAAAAATGTGCCCCACAGACAGATCGTGTGGCTGAGTGGTTGGCAAGTTTGTTAAATCAATCAATCGCTTCAGGAACAGCGAGCGCTATATCGCCGGACGAGATGTGGATTGAAATTGTCTATAGTTCAGCATTTTCTTCGCCCAGAATCGTTCCACGAATAGTTGTTGTCGAGCTGGGCCGGGGGAAGCGTTCGCCGTGGAAATCTAGTCTCGAGTGGTATCGAAGAGTGGTTGGGAAAAAAATTTAGCACCACAAAACCTTCCTAGTGGAAAAGCACTACCCTATTGTTCGTATTGCGAGTGTATCAGTGTGTGAGTGTGTGAGCATGGAAGGCTTTATAGATAAGAATTCGCGTTCGGTTGCATAGTGTTGAAGCAAAATGGAGCTACGGAGAGTATACGTTAAGGGAAACATTATGCTGTTACTACTAGAGTGGGCAAAATTGTGAAATGTGAGACTCGTTTTTGTCTTTTTCCGTTTGCCAAAGCAAACATTTTCCTTTGCAAACACACACACACATACATACAAACTACAGTATGACAGCATGTTAATGCTTCAAAATATAGCATCCAGCATAAAGGAATATGAGCAAATTACCAAGTTTAAATGAGAAAACGATCATTAAAAGAGATTTTTTGTTTTATATTCTGGAAAAATATGTATTTTCCTTTCCACTACCGACCAAATGTGAATGTGAAGCTCCCATATACAACTGCTTTCGACTGGCTGCATCAGTGGTAGTGAGCTTGGTGAACCAAACGCACACGTTAGCGAGAAAAGCCCACCGTTCCGTCCAGCACGCACATAGTACTTCATGGTGGAAAAGTTTTTTCTCCCCATGTGATGGCAGGCAGACCGACAAAGCTCAACTCTACTGCTATGGATGTGTCTGTGTGTTTGTGTGGCAGTGCGGATGCGTGAAGATTGCGTGTTCACAAGAACGCCCTACTACACGCGTGTGTGTGTGTGTGTGTGTGTGTGTGTGTGTGTGCGCGTGTGAATGGAACAAATTGAAGATACCAGGATAGCAGGGATGATGCTGCTGCTTCTACACTTGGAAAGCGGTTAACAGCATTGCCCATTTGTGGATGGACTTCGTGTGTCTGTGAGTGTGTGTGTGCGTTAGTTGGAAAAATCCTGGTGTCATCGAAATGGGACAGTAGCGCACCGAGTGTGGTTTGATGTTTGCTGCAGCAGCTGCAACAATAGTATACCAGTGACAAAGCAACAGTGCTGGAAGGCGTCTCAGTTCGTTCAGTAACATCCATGTGATGAGCGGGGCTTTTATTACTGTTTAGGAATTAAAAGTGAACAAGCAACAAGGAGAAATTTTGTTAAATATAACTGCAAACATTTAAAAAGTGCTTAAAAAATAGAAAATCATTTCAGGATCAACACGAAACATTGCACCGATAAAGAGAGAAACGAGAACAACTCGATAGCTGTATAAATCGAATCACTTTACTGGCAGTGATAAATCTTCAAACTGACAGCAAACGAAGAGTGTGTGCAAAAAATAAAGAAAGGAAAATCTAACACAAAACACAATCATCGCAAATGTAAGCAAAACTCCTAAAAAGGGAACCCTTTGTTTTTTTTTTTTGCTGGTTTGCCCGAAACCGAAACAGATCGCCGAGAACTGGCCGAAATAAAAGTTAATTAAAAGTTTTATTCTCATCCTACTCATCGCCACAGGGCAGAGCTCGGCCGCCGCTTGGGAAGGTGTTATTTGCTCCCATCCACCACTAAACGCTGCGGTACTTTTTAACTGCACTGGAACCAGTTTTGCACCAGATTTGCTAGCCGATGCAATGTGGATGAGAAGCGTTTTTCTTTGGTCAAATGACGTGCACTTTGCATGCAACTGTTCGGTGGGAAAAGCTCTGCATAAGGATTATGGTGCTTAAAAAGGAAGATTAAAATTGCACGTGAATTTTGCAGTAAAAAGTTCTACAACGACAATTCATCGACTAAAATTCACAACATCTTCTTTCTCTTGCTGGTTCTAGTTTCCATTTTTTTTTTGCTTATTCCTTACGCTGCTCAAGTTTATTTGCTCCAAGAACACTTTCCATGATAGACGACTCTTTGTTCATCGCCAATTTATGTTCTATCTAGCTCGTAAAAAAGTTTCTGTCATTGTTTTTTTTTGGGGTGTCCCGAGCTCCCCGAAAGTCATTTTTTTTCTGGTGGCGATGAATCACAATTGCACTAGCTCTCACCCACTCACACAATTTCGGCAGTCGGTTACGAGGAGATACACCGCTTCTGACACCGTTATTATCAATTCGTTCTTATCCGACTGGTCTGGGTAGCGCAATCATAAATGTTGGAAAAGTTTTTTTTATTATTCATCATTGCGCTTTATTGCTGTGGACAGTGTCCCCGTTTTCTCAGCGTTGAGAAGTGGCTGTGTGCGAGTGAACGATGTGGGTACTTCTGTATCAGGTGCATGCACTAAATGTGCATTCGGAGAAGAACAAAAAGTGGTCCAAAATGAAGCATTGTGAGGAGAAGTTTTCTTAAAAATTAGAATATGGAACAGTGTGTGAATGGTGTGCGTGTGTCTCTGTGTCTGTTTTTGAATCCTTTTTTGGCGAACAGTGACAGTGAGAGTGCAGCTGCAAGTGGCACAGAACCCTAAAACGGAAGATTACGCTCGTCGTTTAAGTGCAAAGTGCACAAGAATCGGATTCATCCTCATTACAGTGTGTGTGAGTGGTTTTTTTGTTATTGCAGTCCATTTTTAAACCAACCTTTTTCTCTTTATTTTCCCATCCATCCACGAATTGTGATGGTTTTAGTTGAAAAGTGATAGTAGATGCGACTTGTTTGCAGCTCGTGCCTTTTCAGTGAGTAATTTTGGAGCCTTCATCGGGAACAGTCGTCTCGCACTCACGTGTGCTCCCTTGAGTGAGTGAAGGAGAAGTGTCTGTGTGTGTGTATGTGGGTGCGTAAACGGGTGGCCGTGCTTATGTGTGGTAGTAGTATTTCAATTTCCAACGCGTCGATCCCGGTCATCGTGAAACGACGGAATCGTCCCACATTGCGTCCTGCCTAGGAGAAGGAGCAGGTGATCAACTGTATCGAGACCACCATCTGCTCTGCTAGAGAACCGTCACAGCTATGGTGCTGCTCTAGAACACGGCGCACAATATACATACGCCACATTCGCCAGACTATAGGGGTGCCGTGTAAATTAAACAGGTAAGTAAATTGAGAGTATGAATCGGAACAGCACTGCTAAAACAACACTGTCTAGCAGCAAATAAAGTGTGTTCCGGTTGGACACAACCTAAAATGGTTCTCTCCCCGAAAAAACTACGGTACGCTAGGGACTTGAATCTGCATGTTGAAGCTGCAACTGCAACAGCACCATTAATTTTCTCACCATCGTCCAAACTGTCAGGCTCTTTTTTTTTGGTTGCTGCCATTTGTGTGGTTGTCGTTCTTGCGCGGACCACATTCGCCCTCCAGCTGTCCGGCTGTCGTGTCGCTGACTATTAGGCGTGTTATTTATGTGTCAGGAAAATTTATGCGAAACTCTCGGTGGTTACAAATTAAACTGTGCTGTACACACTGTTTGGACAGATAGGATGGGTGCGATGTACACAATTGAGCTCACCATTTTGGTTGCTCCCAAGGTTCGGGGAACGATTGTTATCGTGTAAAGCGAAAAGAGTGTTTTTCATACATGGTTTTAAATAATAATAAACCATAAACCCCTTTTTATCAATAAAGCGCGCTTCATTTAATTAAGGGGCTCGGTTTTTTAATGCTTAGCGAAACTTTAAAACACTAGCGATAATCAACGTTAATGGTGGGGACTATTTATGCGATGCGGTAGATGAAACGGGAACACAATTTGACATAAATCATTGCAATGAGTGCGCACGTAATTTCCATTAATCAGTTGCATTATACATGACGCCAGCGTAGCCGAAGTGTTCTCTGGACAAACGGAAACACGAACATCACGTGAGGTTAAAAACTGACAGCCGCCTTTGAAGATAACAATAGCCACTCTAGTGGATCGTTTTAAATTGTTTTATTAATAAATAATTTTTTGTCGCACAACCTCTTCAATGGAGGCGCCCAGTATTTAGTAGTGAAATGGAATCAAATGTGAAATATTTTTTTTTAATAAACCAAACCTACTTAAATTAGTTGCTCAAAATTTGTCGACCAAGTGAAACGAAAAGGTGCACAGATCGGTTAGCAAAGAACCCCACGCGCATTAAAAACGACCGCGAAAGCCAACACACTGGCGAACGACAGAAAATCAATTAATACTGCTCTCAAATCATTCTCCTACCACCGAGATTCGCCACCGCGTATCCGTGCGTGTGTGTGTGTGTGTGTGTGAGTGCGGTGAACCATTTGGCGATTGACACACTTGACACTGGGTACCCTGGGTAGTACCGACAAGCACACACGCGGTGACCAACAACCGTACGGCAACCGCACCGAAGCTTTCGTGCACTCACGCGAATTGGTGTGTCTGAGACGCTTCGCACTGTACCGCGTTGAATGAAAAGTTGAATGAAAAGCTCGTTGCAGCAGCTCGTTGCGGGCGACCAGAGTGCCCAATGCAATGGAACACTCAGCCCCACCGTGCGTCTCCATCGGCCGTGAGTGAGTGCGGTAACTCACGCCGGAAGCTTCCGTTTAACCTCGGTCACTCACAGTGCACGCTACTCGCTGAGTGGATGAGTTTTCTGGCACTTTGCTCACTCTATCGCGTGGTTTTCTTTATATTGCATCGCGTTCGCTCTGTATACGAGCCGTTTTAGGGCTGTGTGCGTTTCGCTGTCAGTTCCGACGGTGCACTGTGGCGGCGGATGAGTGTGTGTGCGTTGATGTTAGGAAGGAAAAACCGTACCGTACCGTGATACCGACGGGCGCTATCTCTCTTACTGGAGGTTTACGATACCAGTATAGATTTGACCTTCCATAACGCGCGAGAGAAAGCCCTCTAGCGATAACTAAATGGTTTCACCGTACGGTTAGGCAGCAGCCGTCAGCCAGTGAACCCGTGTACGCCTTTGGAAGGCCGATTTTTCTAGCTGTGCCTAGCATAGTGTTCGTCAAACAGTGGTGCAATGGAAAGAACTGTGTGCTAAATTTCGTATCCGGTGTATAGAGAGTGCCATTCCGGTACAGCTACAGCAAGGTTGTGATTAGTTCCACTATGAGTTGAGATTATTGGAGGTACGTTTCGTGGGTGTACCAGTCGCGAAAACGAATCGTGTCCTCAGCACATTATCCCTACGCTCAAACAACATCCAGTGAAGTGAAACTTTCCGAGGGAATAATACAGAAAGCATCGAGCAGCCAAGCCCAATAAAGATGGTTTTTCTATGCAAGCTGGTCAACGTTACTGACATGTCGTCAAAGTGCTAGGGAGCAGCTATAAAACCGCTTCAAACCGTGCAGAAAATGATAAGAAATGGCAGAAAAATTCGAACGCACACACAGGTGACCCTCGTAGAGCGTGCGCCATCTTGAATTTTCTCTACGTCACGTTTCCGTTTTGCTGGGACAGTAGAGCGGCGCTGCAGGGACAAGGTACGAAACGCGTACAAGCGGGCGGTGCAGAAGAACGGTCAGGGTAAAACAGCCAAACTTACCTTAGCCCGAACTGCTCACGTGAGAGCTTTCTTGAGCGTGTGAACGTCGGCGCGAGAGTGAGACCCCAACGATTCTGTACCGAGTGAGGTTTTGTAGCGAACCCACGAACAACAATAAAAGCATCCCCTTGACACACACACACACATTTGAACACTTTCACGGTGCTAGGAAACGTCGCACCGACCAGTAGCTACCGCGGAAGAGCTTATATTACTCATTCGACACAACAAACGCACATATACGCTCGCACAGGAAATTGGATGTGCAAATGACCGAGAGCAGCATTGCTTGACTGATGAGTGCGTGCGGGTTTTTGCGGTGTTTGTGTGTGAGCAGTGTGTGAGCATTGTGTACTTCTGTCACGGGTTTTGACAGAACGTTTCTTAACGCAGTGGTATAGTACACAGTTCAACAGTGACAAGCGAGCGAACGAGTGCGTGAAAAATTGTGTGGAAAAGAGTGTTTCCCTGTGTGCGTGTGCAAGCACTGGATTCAACTACACACGGCAAGAGCATTATAGAGGAGTGTGCAAGGGCTTTTTCCTGAGCAGCTTTCATGTTGCGAGAATAAAGTGAGCGGAAACATTCAAATGTTTCGGAACGAGAGCGAGAGCAAGCGAAATTGAGAGCCTCTCGATGGCTCAGGCGGTGAGCTGTCATTAGAGAAAAGAAAAACACACAGAAAAAAATACACACACACACAAAAAACAACGTTGGTTCAGGTGAGTTGGCTTGTGGCAGGGAGACATTTCTAACCTCGTACACGACGGACGGGTCTGCCCTTAATCAGAGTCCGGTAGTATCCGCGCTCTCTGCTTCCACACTTTTTTTTCCCATCGCCTCCATCCAGTGTGATGGTTTGTGGTTTTACAAGAATGGTAAAACCTGCCCTCATCTCTTGACACACTCACAGTACCACTATTCTCGGACCGAGGCTGCGGAAAATCGAAACGGAACAAAGTAAACAAACATTATTAGAACAAGCTGCCTTTGCTTTCTTGCGTCTTTTTTATTCTTCCCATTTTTTGTCCGACAAACTCCGACTCACCCTTAGTAAATCCATATTATGCCCGGTGTGCCGGTTTACTGCAAAATGGGGACCCGATTTTCTCCGGTACCAACGAGCGAGAGATTGGGCCGATTGGGCTTCTTTGTTGGTGGTAGCATTTTGTTTTTGCTTTTGCATTCTCAGCTCAGTGTCTACTTAGTTTTTGGGGCTGCTTGCGGTTAACTTTTGGCACTCCCCAACCACCTCCATAATCGAGCGAAGGAAATGCCGTGCGGGGCAGGATGAAGTGCGACGAGCGAGGGAAATTACTTCCGTTGGTGCACGGGGAATTTCATCACGACCACCGCCACCGCCGTAATGGCCCGAGGGTGACCCCACACCGTAAGCGCTAGGATCATAATGGGTGTAACAGTAATGTACAGCACATAATACGGTTTGCAAAACATTACTTTAGATTTACCCTTTTTGTCGGGCGGCGGTGGCTTTCGCTGGTGAGGTTCGCTGCAAGCAACTGGTTCCAGTGCCACGGGCCAAGTTTTATGAACTTACACCGGCGTACGGTGTACGTGTGGTGCTGCTGTGTGCTAAAATAGCGCAAATCCACGTATCCACATCCGGGAAGCAAGTGGCTAGGCATTACTTGGTACGAGTTTGTAGTTGAGCTCGGCCTGCAGGAGGAACGGTACGGTACGGTGCGGCGAGAGTTGGCGAGGGGCCATGTAAATATGTCATAGCCATGTTTCCGGCCACAAACTAATGGAACGCAATGTAGTTACTGTGGGCCGGGATTATGAACCGGTGGCAATGTGTTGCATTTCTTTGGGCAAGTATTTCTAGAATCGGTTTAGCAGGAGTGTTCACAGGATTATTGGTGGTTTTATCTAATACAGGAGTTGATTTATTGATTGTGTTTTCTTCTTCATCTTTCTTTATATCAATGTGCAGTGTATTATGATTACACGCAATAAATTCAGATGAAGACATTCTCATGGCAAAAATACATGTAACTCTTTAGGAGATATAAAAGAAGAACCACGATAACAGTTTATCAGATGAGATTTGTCAAGTTTGTCTTATTTTATTTAGTTGGAATATAAAAGTAGTACAAAGTGGGGTGATCCAGTGGCCAAGGAGATACAACGTCAGTCTTGCCCATTTCGAGCGTTCCCCCGTAGTATAGCATGACTGTCTAACTACTTGGTACTCATAATTCTTGTAAGCATTCGATAGTAGACATGACCTAGTATCAGGTCGTTAAGCCAAGAAGAAGAAGAGTGGATATTCAAAGCCAATCAAACATTAAATACAAAAATACTTGACGAATTTCAATACGGATTAAAATCTCGGCTGATTCCGAGTTTCTTCTTCTTTCTTTGCCTAACGACCTCTTAGGTCATGCCTGCCATTTCTGGTTTACTAGACTTATTGTTACCGCATAGTTGGATAGTCAGTCCTCACTCAGTCCGGTCCTGCCGTGTGAAGACCGGCGCTGCTGTCGCAACTGCCACCGATTCCGATTCCGAGTTTATATTAATTTATTTTAATTATTTATTCTCTAGGTGTCAAAATTGTTTACCTGTCATGCTATACAGTCGTATTATCATTCTAAATCTTTTTCTAAACTTATGATGGACTCAAAGAGAGGACTCAAAGTACTAGGAGCAAAAGGAGATTTGTGGAGAGACAGAAAGAATAAACAAAAGATAAAGCCAGAGAGAAATATAATTAAATATCAATAGAAAATGATAGATGAAATAAGAAAAAAGACTGAAAAATGACAACATTAAAATAATCAGTTGGTTGGTCAATTAGTAAAGGTCATTTAAAGAAAAATACTGTACAGCGCACAGATTTCAAAGCAGGACGAAGGCAAAAGGAACGTGTAGGAACACACAAAGGAATGAGAGATAAGATGGAATCTATCTCGGACTCAATTATTGTTTAGGAATACCGATTTCATAATCCGTTTCCTTTGTATTCGATTTGATACACTAAAAGTAATACCAAGTTTCTAAAATTATGCTTAATATTCTAATAGTATGATTTATCAAATGAAAACCAACGACAAGGAAAGACATAAATCCCATAAATCCCAAAACTTTAAACAAAACGTTTAAAAGGTTTAATTTTGAATTGAAAAAGAATAAGACAAAACTATAGGCTCGTTCTCGCAAAATATGTTATTCAAGATAATTGAATTTCAAAATATCTGGGCATTAGAATAAACAAACAAGGACTAACAAGAATAAACTAATCCTCGACGTATAAGACGTACTATCTCTTTGGTTGTGTGACATAAGATGGAGTTATCCTATCAGATTCATACAGCAACAAATTGCGTTCCTGTGCAGGAGTCCATTATATCGTCAAAGCAGCATGAAGCAGGTTCTCATCCCTAGGAGCAAATGAACAAATGAATGCAATCTACAATGAACGTATTAAAACGATAACTTCGTGGATACTGATTTTTTTCCTGATAATAGTAATAACTAAAACGATTTAAGAGTTAAAGAACCTCAGTTACTGCTAGCGCAGCGCTACTGCTAGCACATGGAACATTCGATACTTTAAGAATGTCCGCAAAAACCCCGACTATACTCGACTTGCATTCGTTGGAGAAACTGTACATCCAGAATGCCCCTATAGACATCCTTAATTTGCATCAGTTCAACAGGCCAAGTAGCGTTTCGTTCGCCCTGTTTACCGTTCCTTCGTGGTGCAATTAAATCTACTGTTAACCACTTTTCCATTTCCGCACTGCAGCTGGGAAACTGGTGGCCGTCACTGGTGGCCCTAAACGTGCTCCGTAAATGCTTCTCCCACAAGCGTTCCTCGCTAGTGTCAACTGAAAAGCTGCTGCAGTAGCACTGCCACCAGCATAGTAGCAAACGGGCACCCAATAAATTCAACCAACCGAAACTGCTGCGCTAAGCCCAAAATGATCGCATCTCACACAGCTTTCGCACTATTTCGCTCCCTGCGTGGCCGGATTGACCGTACACGAACAATCGGGTGCGGAAAATGATTCCGTTTTTGTTGGGGCTGTTGGGAGTATCGGAAGGCGACTGAGAAGTGAGAATGAGGAATTTAACGCTTGATTACACTAAGCGAAGTGCAACGCCCATTTTCACCACACTTGGATTGTCTGTGTGTATGTTTTGTGTATCGCTGTCCATTTCGGAAAGTGTCATATGCTTGGGCACGGTTATTGCTCTCAAAACGATGTGGATAGTGGAAAGGTTGCCATCTCGTTAAAACAAGCAACGCCAGCTATTTCGCCACTATTAATGGGTAGTGAATGGATTCGATAAAACTATCCCAACGCTCTGTTTCGCTCGTCCGACGGCAGTTTGCAGCGAGAGTTGTAATCTGTTAAATGATGCTATAATGTTGTATTGTTTAGTAGACGGGTAATTAGATTCTACAGTTTAGAAGTGGTACTGCACACAATGGCCCAAATAATTGGATTTCTAAAACTGAAAAGTAGCACTGTTATATCCAGAGCACTATCACAAGTTTAATGTACTCCAATTAATTGTGTTTTGATAACATTCAGCTGGCGCGTGTCAATTTCTTCAAACTGTAAACAAAAGACTAGTGAAGAGCTACTTGACATGAGTTGCTTCGGGCCAATTAGACCACAATCAAATGACAATTGAATGAAGTTTTGTTCTAACAGTCAAACCAAATGTAGAACGTACTTCAGAATCAACACAACCTTCTGAACGTATTCACCATTATGCAACAATCTAGAGTTCTTTCTTTCTTCGTAAGATACCACAGGTCAGATGCAAGGAACCGTAATAAGCCGGCACTGAACGCAAACGCTCATTGCTTTGGTTTCTTTTGTGTTCTACCTGAAATGTGAACGACTCCAAGAAAATTTGACAAAAATAGTCACTGAAAGAAGCAAACCCACCGTCGGGAGAATGGGTGGTAGAAAAGCGATAACTATACACTTCCTAACACAATAGATGTACCTATGGGAAGGGTGTTAATTGATGCATACCGCAATGCGTGTTCTGATGGTTGCGTTGCGTTGGTTTGTCGCTCTTTTCTTCCTAATCAATCACCCAACATTTCCGGATGACATGTAGCTGTTTTTGGTGTTTTTAGAACTTGCTACAAGTTTGTTGAAAACGATTGTTTAGATTTTGATTTTCATAATTTCTCAAGGAACGTAGTACATAAGCTAGTTTCGTGGATGTTGTATTGAAGCAGTTGGTTGAAATTAGTAAGTGAAATTGAATGTTTTGCTTTTAATAGCAAAGAAACCTTGTGCTTTTCTTACATGCCTGGTAAACTTGACCGGGACTCCAAAAGAGCACATTGCGTCGAATAGTTTTAGCCTGGTTATGTTATCATACAAGGAGCGGTGTGTAGCTGCTGCTTCGCCATTTTCCAAGATTTGCCGCATGATAAATATTTGCTCAGCGGTTAGTTTTTTTTTCAGAATCCTCTCTAACAGCGAATGAGAGCAATAAGGAGAAGGTTTAATAGGCAATATTCAACATCTCTGTTGCTGCAGCACTTCAGCCTATCTTCCTTCTTGAATATGCGATACATGATGCCAACATTCCAATAACAAGGCATTGATTCTCTATCCCAAACCTCAGTAATATTTTGTTGAATCTCCTGCTTAAATACAACTCCGTTCGGCCATCAGCTCGGCCACTATTCTTTCAGTACCTGGAAACTTGTTGTCCTTGCGCCGACAGATTGACACGGTCGACCTTTCGTGTTTCACACAATAAAAGGAGGCTGTAGCATGATATCATCTACTAGTGAATCCTTTAGTTGTTCCTTGAACTGATCGTTTAATAAATCATCGAAATACTGATCACTGAGTGGGAGGACATCTGACTGACATCTGACCAAGTCTATTGGAAAAGAGCCTTACAATAGAGCTGTTCTTGCAGCATGTACTATGACTATGCCTGAGCTTGTCTGTATCTCTCACTATTACTTTGGCAGTTTGCATGATCCTATCAGTTTTAAGCTTTGGGATCCTAACGAGATAGTTCATTCCTTGGAAAAGGCCAAGTCTATAATGATTGAGCGAGGCTGTTACCATTTTGTTTGTACACAGTTTTTAGTCTTTAGAAAATTAACTCAAAATGTTCTTGATGATGCATGGTTGGGCCACTGTTTTACAAAAATCGTTTACATCATCGTCTGTCTAAAAAATCCACAAAAAACTGTAATTATTTTTGAAGTTTTGATAGAACATGCAGCAATAATGTGCAGCTGCAAAACTAAAGCATAAAATCACTTTAAAATATTCTTTAAAATTAACTAAAAATGTACTCGATCTTTTAAATACGATATCTAGTATTAAGTATTTGTCATACGATGATATAAAAAATCTGTCGATCCCTCCATGATTTAACCGCCTACCTTGCAAGCTGACTGTATAACAAACTATATTCCATCATGTTATGAATCGAACTAATATTTATACCCAATCCTCTGCGTGACATGCTATTCATTTTCCTTTCCTTCTGTAGTACCGAAGCGAAATTATGGTGTGAGAAAATCACGCAGAAAAAAAAAAGAAAAACTGTGCGAATGCAGTCACTACCATCACGATTACGAACCTCGGGACAGCGAGGGATCAGTACGAATAATAATCTTCAATCCTAAGCTCCTGCAGGCACTACCACCTCACTGAAGCGTGTGCGACGGGTAAGCTTTAGCCCTGCAGAGCAATTTTTACATCGCCTGTCAGCTTCAAAGGAAAGCGAATGCCTGCCCCGTTTCCTGGTCCACGGTTTTTATTCTTCCCTACCCTTCCGTTCCACCTTCCACTCCCTACCAACGCCACGTTTCCGGGAAATGGTTCCGTTTGGGATGGCCGGATGGCTGAAATCGATGTGTGTGCGATGAATATTTCATTCGCTCCGGTGACGATTGAGCCCCTGCTGTCAGGATGTGAGGATGAGGATGGTGGGAGGTAGGCATGAGGATAACCTTTTGTTCGTGTGTGTGTGCCGCACTCAATCCGACTGGGATCGGTTTGGTTCGTTCGGGTGGAAAAATCGCAAACGAAGCCTACCACCGCACGGGCCCCAAGCATTGGAATTGGCTGGTAATATTTTTATTTTTACCAGCCAGTAGAATTAGTTCGCTTTACTTTCAAGGGCTGCGGTGGGTTTTCCTGCATACATACATACACACACACAAACGAGGGCAACTTGAGCTAGTGAACGGTGGTTTGTTAAGTGAGCCGACGTTTGAATTTACGCTCTAATTACACGCGTCACATTGGTGGTGAATAAAAAATGTGCGACTAGGGCGCAGTTAGGCAGAGTTAGGAAAAAAAATATTTGAATAAGGAAAAGAATAGTAAATAATATTCTTTTTATTAAACATATAGAAAAAAAAACAGATAAGCATAGAGGTTTAGTTTGTAAAGCGGAACCTTGTTTGCGGATGACTCTCTCTGCAGTTTTAAGAGGATTTATGCTGGCAAATTGTTTCGTGGCTCCTTCGAGCTGTTTGCTGTTGATTAAAATTTTAATTAAACGTGACCCTAGCCCACTTCTTTTTTGCCACCCTGTTCTTTTTTGTTTTTTTTGTTGTCCTCATCCCGCGTGACTCACACGTTAGATTGTTTTTGCTTCTCTGCATTCCGTATTGGCGATATTTAATATTGTTGTGTTCTCGTTTCATTCATTTTTTTTTTCGCCGGATTTCTGCTTTACTTTTTTGCACAGCACTTGCGATCTGCGCTATTATTCATGTATAAATAATTAACCTCAATTTAGCGTATCGATTAAAAATAGGGGGCAGGTTGTGAAATAGCTCCGGCACGGCACAATGGTTGGTTTAACCTCGCAGGCGAATAAATTGGGACGAAAATTAACTATGGAAAGCAGGAGTAAAACAGTAGTGAGCACAGGAGAAAATGAAGGCAGAAAATAAAACACATACACACACACAAATGAACTCGGCAAACACTAGCATGGGGCAAACGTTAATAATGCTGATGATTTATTAAAATCACTATTTAATATGCAGCAACCGATGTGATAAAAATCGCACCCGAGTTCTGGAGGTATGGGCAAGGAGAACATTGCTCGGTGGCTAGTTTTCTGGAACCGGCTTGAGTTAAGTAAGACGGAATTTTGTGATTTATTTTAACCTTAAGTAAATATAGAACCAGATTAAAATAGTTTGCTCTATTAGTAAACTTTTCAAGCTCTTGATTTTGATTTATTTCCACGATTAGCGATCCTCAAAAATTGGAAAACTGTTTTTAATGTCTTTTCCACCTTCAACAAACATCAAACCCAAAGGATTTCTGTTTTGAAAAATGTTGCTCTAAACGAAGTCGCCTCCATTTTACACTCTCCACGAATCTCGCCTCTCAGAAACTGCATCTCATCGATCATCGATTCCGAAGCTTCCCGATGAAGCTTCCGTTTGCCGCTTTAGGCACCGGTCCAAAGGATGATTATGCTGCTTTTCGCTCCTTTCAACCCTCCCCTGCTTCATCCATCCCGACGTCCGTGCGTTGCATCACTATCCTCACTAGCAGCTCAGAAAGAGCAAAGATTAAAACGCCTCAAGCGACTCGAGGAGCCTTGCCATGAATACAAGACAGCACGCTTGCTGATCACTTTCCTTTCACCGTCAGCATCCAGCGGGCAGGCGAGATGAAATATTTGCGTAACAAACCTCGCCGAATGGGTGGGAAACCCCAAACCTCCAACCCCTTTGGGGCAGCTGGAACTGTGGAACTGTATCCGGTGTATGCTGTTCATTTTTCAAACCGTTGGACAGCGAAACGATTTACACAGCAGTCTACACAACTAAGCCGTAGGGGATTTTTTTGAAGGGGAAAACATAATACACGGCACTGATGTGGTGTGGAATAAATAACTACAAAACGAGAAAAAAGAACCCAAAATCACACACACACTCACCATCAACTGTATCCCGAACACATCGCTTTCAACGGCACAAGTGCCAGCAGTTGCCGTTAATTCGTGCAACTATAAATTCCCGTCCTTAAATCGGGCAAGGCGTCCGTCCATTTTCCCGCACGGGTTTACGCTAAACGAGATTCGGCAGAATGGAAACGAGAGTTTCTCCCGAAAATTTTGAACCTTCGGTAAAATATAAAAAAAGCCTGAACTTAAAAAAAAACACCTACACACTTATAAAACCGGCCAATCCAGGTTGAAGCGGATAGAAGGATTTCGTTGGATTTTCGGCACAAGGTACCCAGGGCACACAGGCAGAGCGAAAACAGAAAAGGGACCCGGGACAAAGGAAGGTTTCATTTTCCATTTTCTCCCCTTTATCTTTTTTTCCCCCCTTTTTTCCCCCCCCCCCCCCCCCCCCCCTAATTTTGCGGGAGCTTCTGAACTCCTGCTTTTTGCAAACATTTAACAAAAAAAAAAGACGAAGGTAGCCACACGGTAGCAGCAGCAAGCTGCAAAGCTTTCCTTCCGGCTTTTCTGTAGTGGGTTTTACCGGTCCCGGGAAGATATATTGTATCACCGCTACATTTATTTCACCTCTTTATGGATTTCTCTCTTCACCTTCTCTGCGGCCTAAGGACACGAACAGGGATAGTGTGCGCGGAAGATAGCATGAGACAGTGGGTGTAGCTCACGGGGAAAAAGAATTGCTACCGAGACAGGCGCGACATCGATTTTCAATCCGTTCGATACGGATGGTCTCATTCTTGGGACGATCGCAGCCTGATGAAGTCTACGATGCTAGATTTCTATATTTAGTCAACTCAACATGCGCGGAGTGGAAGGTGGAAAGGGAACGGAGGCAGGGGAAGGTGGAGTTAGAAAGCAAATCATATCTGCAAACCGTAACATTACCTTCTGCTGCTAGATAGCCGGACGGTCTAATGTGGTTGTCGTACAATCGTGTAATGGTGTGGCCGAATCTTTGAATGTCCTTTTTTCTTCGGCACTACGGGAAAACCGATGAGTGAGCGAAAACGAGGCGAGGGGTGAGGGCTAAAAAGGAAGTACTAGAAAGCGAAAGATAGAGAGCGATATCTAAATGGACAAAGCGTACCGACGAGCCGCAGCTTTCCCGTGAAAGGAAAATGCGCCGCCACCGTTGGTTGGGTCAAAGATAACGAAAAACCGTTATGTGTTTCCTATTTTATATGTATTTTTCCACCAAATGCTTTTCTTTCCCTTCCCTCCCCTCCCTTTTCTTTCCGCACCATTCCGGACAGTCGAATAGTCTTCCGAAATCTTCCATCACTGGTCACGTGTGAGGAATGTTCAGGGTACGGAAAATTCGTACGCTTTTCTTTGCCGCTTCCCGAAGGACTGCCCGCCGTGCGCATCAACATGCCTGAGGATTTGCTTTCGAGGACCACCGTGAATGTGCGGTATGGAGATGATAAATTTCTGATATATTACCAAACGTGAGCAAAATGTCTGATGCGGCTCAGAACGGTGCTGGGAGGGCAACCAAACACCCCTGCTTGAAGGCAAACTCGAACGTCTTTCGTTTAGGTTTTCCCGTGTCGCATTCCACGATGTACTGAAGCACTGGACGGCCGTGTACGGAACCTATACGCAGTCCGAAAAGAAAATGAGAATGAAATGATATTCACAATACCGGGCGACCGAATGCCGTCAGGTTTTTGGAGAACTGTCTGGGCCGACACCGACTTTCGACCACCACGCTTCAGATGGCACCAAAAATAATCCAAAACAGCAATCGCAACAAAAAACAGAAAGGGCTTTTGAAAGATGTACAACCCACACCGACCGACATGCGCGTCCTTAAGAAGAATGCCTCTTAGAACAATGCCGTTTACAGTGCCGCTGACCAACAAACAATTTTCGTTTGACCGAATTAGACGGCAAATCTTTCCTCCAGCCCACGGGGGAACAATCGAGCAGGCACAACGGAGCAGCTTGTTTTCTTTCCTTTCTTATTGCTTTGTTGTTGATGTTGTTGTCGTCGTGAAAATCTTACGCCATGTTGCGGTGTGTTGCGGTGTGGACCGGACGGACGTGTGTAACGGGACACGAAACGATGATTTTATCCACAACATTATGGTGCTTTTAATGGTTTTGACAGCAATGGTAAAATCATCACCCCGAGACAACCCTCGGGACTCGGACTCGAGGTTGGCGAGTATGTGTGTGTGTGTGTGTGTGTGTGTGTGCGTGGCAGCGTGCCAAATCCATTTTCGAGAATGCTTTTGTTCTTTTATTGTGATGTCTGTTTCGCCTACTGTCGCGCCTTCTACAATAAAGAAAATTATGAACGGTATAAACTATTCAATAAACCACGCGTGGGGGAGGGATCCGTTTGCGTTTGCACGAAACGGGAAGCATCGGCATAATGATGCACAGAAGGTTTTATTTTAACATACTGTTTATGGCTCATACAGTGCTCTGTAAGGTACATCAAACGCCATTGTTTTAGTTTACTGATATAATTATTTAAGCTTTCCGTAGCTATTTCTGTGGCACTTTTTCACTATCAACCGTTACTATTTACTAATTACTACTAGTAATTATTACTAGTTACAAATTCTACACAAGTGCTTCTAGTTTGTTTTAAAAGCGGTAGTCTAGAAGCACGCTGAAAAAAGCTTCCAAAAACTCAGAACAAAGCTGTCGCAGGAAATTGTATTTTATTCTCCAAACATTTTTACAATTAAAAAAACAGATTGTAAAAAAATCTCTGCTTTTCAGATTGTACCTTTGGAAATATTTTGTTGTACATTTTGCATAGTTATAGTAAAATGTAATGAACCATCAACTACTTTTATTGAATGGCACAATTTTTATCAGCCCGCAATCTATACTACTGAGTATCAACATGAGTCACAAATGGGCACCGTGTTACAAAAGGAGCGAATAGCAATTCATCTATTAAAA
The DNA here is from genome assembly GCA_002091835.1 of Anopheles maculatus. Taxonomy (NCBI): domain Eukaryota; kingdom Metazoa; phylum Arthropoda; class Insecta; order Diptera; family Culicidae; genus Anopheles; species Anopheles maculatus. The sequence continues at coordinate 238,412 of KZ061709.1, read as the reverse complement.
ACCGAAGTCAACGTAAAAGTCCTTATATATTATCTAGCAAGAGAATCGTTTTGTGTTATTTTGTATTATTTAAACTTTGTATTTCTATCGGGGCGGCCCGGTGGTGATGCGACAGCGGCGCCGGTCTTCACACGGCAGGACCGGGGTTCAAGTCTCATCTGGGCCGATCCCCCATAGTGAGGATTGACTAACCAACTATGCGGTATCAATTAGTCTAGTAAGCCATAAATGGCAGACATGACCTTAAGAGGTCGTTAGGCCATGAAAGAAGAAGATTTCTATCTACCACTATTTGTCGCTCGATGTCAACGCAATGACAAGAATCCGACCCACTTTAAATGCTTGTCGAAATATTGTCAATGTTTGTATTAGTAGTAAGTAACTATAGTTTGTGCAGTGGTGTAAAAGAAACCTTAAAAACAAAGATTCTCTATCAACAGTACCCTAGAATTAACCGAATTCTTGGATCAGACCAACAAAATCACAACCAACAGTGCATTATAAACAAACAACAATTCACACCGGTTTGATAACCTCGGAAAATCTCAGGATTAAATACGAAACTAAAAAACACAAACACTTTGTCAACTCCAAAAACCTAAAAGTCAAAACCGACCACCTGAAAGTCAACTGTAAAATCACACAGCTCCCGAACGGTGGTTACCTACCTACCGATCGTGTGCTACATTTCAAATCCATCGCTTATCCTTTAATCCACCCCGATGGCCGATTTGAGTGGCCAACAATAAATATCAGCTTATTTACACCCATCAATCACACGGGTTTCGATGGATTAGTGTTACGGCTACGGCTGAGGGTGAGATTTGAACGACGATGACGATTTTCAACTCGACAAACACTTAAAAGCAAATGCAATATGCAACTTCCGCAGTACCGCAGGACATGGGTGACTTGAGCATCGGGTGTTGAAGTTGAAGTCGTATTTAAATTGTGGAGGTAATTAAAGGGACTCTGGTTGATGGCACACAAACCGATGAGGCGAGAAGAACCCAGCAGTGAATTGACGCTAGCCAAAATCCTTTAATCGGATGTGCTACACGCGACGACAATGACGTTGCTGACGACGCCACAGCCACGGTGATGTCGCATGCAAAATTCGTGTCTAAATCATGGAAAGAAATGGACGAACGGATTTGGCAGGAAGGGAAAGGGTAATGATGTACCACAAACTCGTAAGTGTTGTTGCAGTCATATACAGCAAGCAGTATCGATATCGACAATCGATCGATAATGGAAGGGTTTCGAGGGCACACAAAACTTTCCCGATTGTAAGTGCTGTAAGCGTTTAGGGGGAGAGTTTAATAGTTGCTGTTAGATATCCCTCGATAAGCAGCCATTTCACTGTGGATAATGTTTTTGATATAAAATAACATTTCTTAGGGAAAATTTCGATGTAAATAATATTAAACTCAAAAGCATATTAACGCTCGTTTTGCTTGCTAAGACTCAAACTTAACACACAAGTTTCATTCGACGTCCACGTCCTCAAACATTTTCCAAGTCAAGTATTTAGTAACACACACCATAAAGGGTGGTTTTTTTTTGCACCAATAAAACAATTCATAAACGATTCCAACAGAATGGTTGGAATGCTCCGGAAACTACTGCACTCATCTACAGCCATTACACCGCTCTCTCTCTCTGTCTCCCACGTGCCATGTAAAAATCTAACGAGGGTGGAAATTGCTCAGCTTAACGACAACATTGTAACCGATTCCCGGTGGCGTAGCGACGAAGCACGATAGATGCGCCACCATTGCGCCCCGAAGCTCGGCAATGGAACAGTTTTTATTTGCCCAGCTTCGATCGCATGTACACAGTAACGGTGTAATCGGTTTGAAGACTACCGTAGGGTAGGAAGTTTGTATGCGCTTGGCCATGGCGATTTGCGAGCCACCAAAAAGCCGGTTTACGGTTCCCGTTTGGTGCTTTCGATGGGATGAGCAAATATTTGTTAAATTGTGCCTCTGTTTCCATTTTGCTTTTTGCACCCTAAACCCTTTTCTTTACAAGAAAGAGATGTTTTTCTTTGTGGTGACGCTGCTGGTGTATGTTAATGTTGATGCATGTTGACCGGAGGGGGGGGGGGGGGGGGGGAAAAAAAAAAAATTCTCCGATTGTAGTGCTTAAGGGAGAGTGGCGACAGAGCAGCAGAAGAAAAACAGTCTCATTAGGAAAGCTATATGTTGATTGAGCAAACGTTTTATGAAAAACTGTTGGTGAAGTACGGGGATTACTAGCTTGTTTTATTGTACCGGACGACAGTGGATCGTTAATGATTCCATTGCTCTTATCGATTCTCCTACATATTCCTTATGTCAATTGTATCGCATTAAAATACGTACATCTGTCATAACAATAGCACAGCATAAAACTACAAGTAGCACATAATGTTCCCACACTCCTGGCACAGACGGTCGCAATGGCTGCACAATTGCAATAAAACGGTGCTTACAACAACACGAAAACAGGGATAAAAATATATATTTATTGTACCAAGATAGTTGCACTTTTTCGATGAGCAGCAAATCTAATAGCAATGCCACACCGTACAACCGGATGAATCGACCATCACTCGCTCAATCACTCTAATTGAGTGTAGCGAATGGCCTGTTTTTCTCCAAGTGCTTCTAGCGCACTGGGAAAAGAAAACCTAACACCATGCTCCACGAAAACGTTCCACCGAGAACGGCCACGGTTGGAAAATCAAACTGTTTTGCACTCTTGGGTGGTACGAAATAAAACGGGCTGGCCTTGGAAGTGTGGTGTACGCTGCTCGGAATGGATCGATGTATTCGTGCAACATATGTTACCCCACCGTTCCTCCCGTACCCGCCCCTCTCTACCCACTCCAACCCATAGCCGCAGGACACAAAACAACCCCTTGAGTGGGGGAGAGAGCGAGATAATGGAACGATGCTTTCGGATGGCAATGTGGCTGGAGGTGGAAAAATTCGAGCAAAATTCAATATTGTTGCTTGCGCTGCACAGGCTGCTGTTGTATTGCAGTTTGATGCCTCACAATGATACATTGTGGGAGTGTGTTTGGACAAGAGGCATCATACTTAATGTCAGTATCGATTTAGTGCCTTCACTCAACGTGGATCGTTAGCACGGCGGCATGAGTGATGGCTTTGGTTCGTCATTTTGGGCGGCCCGAAATAGGAAGGGTTTCCTGCTTTGGCGTTTGTTGCTGATTTTTTCTAGTCTTCTTCTACACATTGGATGGTAGGTGGGGAACGACTGGAAGATAAAAAATTCTATACACTTTGTTAAAGTACTTTGGATGGATGACAATTTTTCTCGTCCAAATAAAACAATATGAAGCCGTAAGCTAAAAATCACTTTCATTTGTAAGCGTTCTCTCTCGCCCTCCCAACGCAACTTCGCCGAAGCCATCAAACGCTTATCGTAGCCTGATGAACTAATCAATCTTATCGTAACCGCACCGCACACAACCACCCACAACCGCACCCGCATCCATGCTCTCCATTGTGCTTTATTGAGTCGTCACTAGGCTCGCACGCACCCAACATGCCCAACACCATTTACAACCTCAAATCCAGAAATCACCTCTTGCAGCACTGCCTACGCCGCAAATGTCCAACATCGCACAAAGCACAAAGACTGAACTATCGAAATGAAACGTTACCGTAAAAAAAACCTTGTTGGCCCAGGGTGGTGGGTAATCACATGGCCGACATGTTGGTGGTAAATGATGGTGATGATATTTGCTTTTCTTCTGTCTGCTTACATTAGCACCTACGGTGGTTTTTGGACTGTGGGATGAAGTGGTTTTGCAACATGGATGACTACACTTGGCGCACACCTACGTGCATAATGATGAGTGGGTATTGGGACGGAAATTATTAACCGTTTTAAAAAAAAAAAAATTTTCGCAGAGCAGCAATGCTTTGCAAGGAATTGGAATGGAAAATAGTTTGATCAAAAATTAATTTTATATCACAGTGGTTTTTGGTATTCTTTGTGATACGCAAGACCTCTCCCACGTAGGATCGAATATCCTGCTACGAGATAAAAACTCTTGGAAGACCTCCCGAGGTTGTATTCGAAGTCGAGCAGTTTTCCAAGGTCCATTGTCGAAATTGATGATCCTCATATGAATGAACAGAAAAAAGACCATTGCCACTAGGTGGCAAGTCTATAGAATACAGTGAATGTTGAAGGATGTCTCATTCATTGCATTGCATTTAATATTTTAATATTGATAATATTTATTCAACAAGGTTTGTTGATATTGTGAAGAAGTATGGTCTTCTTCTTCTTTCTTGGCCTAACGACCTCTAAGGTCATGCCTGCCATTTCTGGCTTACTAGACTTATTGTTACCGCATAGTTGGATAGTCAGTCCTTACTATGTGTGAATGGCCCAGATGAGACTTGAACCCAGGTCCTGCCGTGTGAAGACCGGCGCCGCTGTCGCATCTACCAACGGGCCGCCCCTAAGTATGGTCTACATCAGGCATATCAAAGAAACGTCTCGCAACGTGTTTGTGAAAATATGCCTCGCGAAGGGAAAGGAGTGCTCTTGGTATTTTGTAAACTAAATTTAGTTGAAGATTCATTGCATACAGCTTTAACATAAAAAAAACGTATATAACATGTAATCAATATTTTGCTCTATTGGTGGGTCTTAAAAAATAGAAATCTTTTTGCTATATTTTTTCGATGCAGTCCACGAAAAGCCTTTTTCCATACAATACGGCCAAGCGTCAAAATAAGTTCGACATCTCTGGTGTATTTGGTTTTTAGTTCCACAGCATCTGTAAAAAATATGGTTAATCGTTCCTGACGAGAATTTCCCAAAGATCCATGTCCTTTCAATTTGTTTTAAATCAGACATGACTTCATAATTGATCCTGCATTGTTTCATATATTTCTTGCTACTTCATTCCACTTATGATATTGCGAATCAGACATGCCAATACGGCTAGATCTGTAATTATAAATTATAAGGAAATTTGACGATCATTAACAATTTTTAAACTGTTTTTTTGGTCGATAGAATGATTGGGTTTGGAATGTATGTAAATCGCTTAATGGTAGGAAATGAAAAAGATCTTAAAAATGATTTATTTTTATTTCTCCCATTCCGTTTTTAAGTCTTCAAGTCCATCTACAACTTAAACGACCTAATAATTAACAGCACTAAGTTGTGAAGAAGAATATGCTCTACCAGCTCAATAATAAAAGCTCTATTGAACGTCAAATAGTTCAAGGATGTTATTCCGTTGCTCAAAATATCAACCATCAATAAGTAACCGAGACTATTTTTTCTTAGATACTCTGTAAGTCTGGATGAGCAAATCAAGGAAGATCATTAAAAGTTGTAGCAGTAAGTCAACAAACAATTACTGTACTCTATAAGCCCTCATTACAACTGTCAAAACGATTTTAATCAAAAGCCAAAAAGACGCACCAACGTTACCAGATGTTTCACAGTCAAAAAACTAACCAGACTGCAACGCCTAATATAGATTCGACAAAGACTTCCAACAAAGAATTATGTCTTCTTCTCGTTGGCGCTCAACCAGCTATAATTTTTATTTTAATCTCACCCTTCTGAACCCAAGTGTCAAAAGCAAAACCATTACTTATTGAAGAAAAAAAAACAGCAACCGGGTCAGACTAGCGCGAATCGGTTTCGATTGCGGCTGCAAGATTCCTGCTCCGGTACAAGCACCGCATCCAAGAGCTACCGCATTCATCGCACGTAATGTGCTTTCGTTACGAGCGCGTGCCTCTTAGATTGCGTGTGCGTGCGTCTTGGTGCTTTTTTTCCTTCTTCTTGCTCCACCGCAAGGAATGTGGAATTGGAGCGGCACCATTCCTACAAGCAAACCAGCTGAGCATCTTCTGATCGAATCTTTCGCAAGATAACAGCTATCATTCCACTCTGTCACCACTGCTGGCAGAACAGTACAACTTTTCTTGGACTACCTTTTAGCTTTCCTTACGAACGCTTTTCCTCGAACCGCTGTGGGGTGTTTCGATTTATTATTCCGTCCATGGTGTTGCTGCTGGCTAGCGCATGAGACTTTATTTTTCCTGCATCTTCCGTGGCCATTTCACCAAGGATACACCAATCGGCAGGTTCGGCGATCAACGCTTACCAGCACAACGGTCTCGGCACCGCTGGTCGAGGTTGAGAATGAATTGCTGTCGGAAATTGGGTCGAGTTTGTGGATACTCCCTCCTTTTCCAAAGCTTATCGAACGCATTTCCTGGCAGCACTTTCGGATGGCGAAAAAGCGTGGCAAAATGGCGCAACACTCGTGCGAGCGTGCCACCGGAACCGCGCACCTAAATTACGGTTCCGTGTTGTACAATTTACTTGCGCCCCGAGTTGGGTAAATGGTCGATAATGTTTATTAATTTATGTGCTCGTTTGCACTGGATGCATATGTTTACATGGACGCGCGCACACATAGAACTGTGACCACGTTAATACAGACTCGCAGGTTTGAATTATTTGATCAAATTATTTTCAAATAAAATCGCCAAAGCCAATTCTCAACCGACGCCGTGAACGATGATATTGATTTGGGATGATGCGAGTATCGGGCTGGCAGCAGTGAAGCTACATGTACAGTTTATTTAATTTTCCAAGCCCCTAGACCAGCCGCAAAAAGCAATCAACCATGTACCGGTTCGGTTGAAGCTGTTCCTGGGAAAATGTCACCCATATGCTACACAGCCCCAATCAGCAACACACGTGTCGCCCAGACGCCCGTTCGCTTTGAGAGCGTTCGAGTGGCCAAAAGGTCGTTTGAGGTCTGTGTGTATGTGTGTGTGCGAGAGTGTGAGGTGCATGTATGGATATGGATGGTGGAGAATTTTTTTTTTGTTAGTATAAAAATGGTTACCCAATAACAAAAACAACATTACCCATCAGCGGAGCAGCCTCGATGTTGATGGCCGCCGGGCATGGACCGGAAAAAGGATACCACCCTCACCCACCAACCATAGATAGCGTGGGGTGGGCGTCGGTATTGCACTTTGAACAATGTTTACTTTTCTACCTGTTTGTGTTCGCGTACCACCAGCTGCAGACTCGCATGTTGCAAGGGGCGAAAGAGAAAAGGGAGACAGAACTGGAGGCCGGTAGTCAGTGAAGTCGATAGGTCTCATATGTGGAGGACTCCGTGTGCCCGGTTCATTTCACCACCGGAAGTCGGTTAGCGTCGGAAGTCGATGAAAAACATGCTGTTTTTCGCTGGACTCCAAGTATTCGCTTGCTCGACAAATCGGGGCTGGAAAGCATGTGGGGTTGTACTCGCACGGTTTATGACGCTGGATAGGCGGGTTCGAATAGAGTGAAAAGCCGTTTACTCTCTCTCTCACGCTTTTACTCCTGTCTGTCTGGCTAGGTCTACAACGTCGAAGCCGAATCCATTTGCTCAATTGTGTATAAATTTGTGATGATGTAGGCGAAAGAGTGGGAGAGCACGTAGGAAGAACCGATCGAGGGTGTATTTGAGTAGGTTTGAGAGACCGTTTTAAAGTCCACGCAGCTACATGGGCGAATGGTGGGGATGATGAACACACACAATATGGATCAATTATTTTAACGTGCAGTTGCTGAATGCACGAGAAAAGCTTTTGAGTTGGGAAATACTCTTAGTTCTAACAATTTATCTACGTCTCGGTAAACTACTCTTTATTGGAGACGTAAATTGTCTCTACCATATTAGTGAATAACACTTTTTTTACTTAATTTAAAATCGTTTTGAATATTCAACAAACAAAATAATAATTCGTAAAGTCTTTACTGTAACGACACAAACTGATTAACTAAATTAAACTTACGGGCTCTTTCCATAACAATTGTAACTTAGCTTGACTGCCATGGCTGTTACAGCGTTTGTTTATGCTTTTCGTCACAACGATTCGCTGAAAACCACCGGACGATAATTCCCTAATCAATCTTCTTCTGATGAAACATCTCATTTATCATTTCATCATCGGACAGGAAAGAAAACCACACCTAAATAACAAAGAAGAGCACAACAAATACCAAGTTCCCGCGAAAGGGTTTCACTGTCCACACCAGGCACAAAGTGAATAAGGGAAAGATTCGCTCATCACCGCACAAATCCTACCATGCTAAAGCTCGATGCTAAAGGGTAGTCTCGACGGTAGCAGCAGCAAAAAAAACTGTCGGACTTAACTTGTCACTCCTGCTGCGAACCGTTCGAGAAAACAAAAAAAACTCTCTCTCTCTCTCTCTCTCTCTCTCTCTCTCTCTCGCGCGCGCGCTCCTCCGAGCAAATGCTGGTTCCAGGAATCTTCGGAAAAAGCGAACGCCACGCGTTCTAGTATCTAGGTTAATGAGTAATAATTTATAACCTAATTCAATTTTGTTCCGATCCCGATCCCCCCTTGGTTGCCGGAAGTGGTCGTCTGACGATGAGGCCAACGGGTACTGGTACAGGGGGGAAGGGGAGGATGAAACGATGAGCACAGCGTGCACCTACCGACCTTCAGCGACCGGGGAAGCAAGCAAGCAACAGTAATTGAATGCAATTATTATCCTTAATTTCGAATCACCAGCACCGTGCGACTGCACTTTGCTGCTGTCGGAGGTCAACGGGTAAAATGGTGCGACTGTTTTGATCCCAAGGATGTACTTACCGGGCTTGGTGGTGAGGGAGGAGAAGTGAAAAGCATGGGGTGGTAAAGAGCAATCAATTAAGGCTACCACCACACAATGGTCGGTCAGATCGCATTGATCGCTGCTCGAAAACCGGACGGGTTTGATGTATTTTGGTGTCGCTAATTTTGCGTCAGTGTGAAACTCACAATTAAATACTTCGTTATATGTATCTGTGAGTTGAACAAAATAACTCATTATGTGGCTTAAGCTTTTACTCAAATTGTGCTGTCATAAGTGACTTGCTTCTGATGTTCCATTATTTTTTTTTCTCGATAATGACTGATTTCCTTTATCGGAATATTTTCTGATAGTTTCCAACAATCTCGTCTACGAATTAGAAAAGTTTATTCGTACACCAGAATTGAGGTGTTTCCCTAGACTTTGGTCTGAAATGGGAAAAGTTGATCCAGAAGTAATAATTGCTATACTCTTCAGGATCGCTGTAATTGCACCTCTCTAGTTAAACTTCCTTCTAGCGATGCCAATCTCAACCGCAAGGCACTTGCTCTGTGTCTTACTTACTTACTTACTTACTTATCAGCCACATTTAGCCTTCTGCTCTAATTCGGTGTCATTCTCATGACATGGCTAATTTACCAAAATCTTTCGAGCTGTTAGTGCCACTATCAATTTGGTACTCTACATCTTATTAAAAAAAACTAGAAAATTTTTGAATCACTGCACCTACTTTTTTGACTATTCGAATACAGGCCTGATAAGATCCGATGATGAATTTGGAGAGTTTGAATATTTGAATGATCTATATAATAATCCGTTTTGTTCTCTTATGGCTTTGATACAATTAAATATAGCTATTTACAGCTCATATAATCAGCTACCTATAGTAATTAGTTCGGTTCTTGCTGCGAGAATAACATCTATAACCACTCTTTGAATGCTTGAATATGAATGTCTCTCTGAGAGTTGTCACTATTGAAGAATGATCAAAGATCTGGTCTAATTTAAATATGTAAATGGTTTGTGCCATCTAAAACTGACTATTCTGCAATCGACACATCAAATCACAGACATCCTGTGATCAGGATGACCTATATTTGTCAATATTCATTACTTTATGTCTGTTTGTACTTTATTTTGTGTTGATAATAGGAAAATATAGCTAAAACTATTGATTAAACTTGAAACACTGGGCAAAGAATAATGTATCGTTGTAATGTATAACGTGAACCCTTTCAATGCACTCAACCCAGTTCGATAAAACTTTCATCACACAAAATGCACCGTGAGTCCACAGCAAATCTGTGACCGTGACACAACAGCTCACTACGACAAAGCGCAACACTAGAGCGTCAGAAGGATTAATATTTAACGCACAAAAACACCTTCACGATGTTCAAATCGTCCGACCCCATACCAGCCGGGGCGTGCAGGCAACATTCGAAAATAGGTCCCAGTAATGCAAAGTCCCAGCCCACACTACTTTGTGACTGGTTTTTTTCTACACAAAACATTCCACTCCCCCGAGTAAAACAAAACAAAAATGACACATCGTTGAAAATTTCATGCAACCGTGCTCGAGTGCAATTACTGACAGGATACAATGGAACACAATACAGCACAAAGAGGCAGAAGGAAAAACGACAAATGCTCACGAAATAATGTAAAAACGAAGACAACAAAAAAAGGGGTACGAATGTTGTCCCCTACAATTGGTTGCTTTATGGGAGGTTTTTATCTTGGAGCAGGCGCAAGCAAGAACAGAAAGCGAGCAATCAACCGATCGAGGATATCGATGAATAAAACATCACCCTTAATTTGAATACATTCAGTGGAGGGAAGCCTTTTTACACAGGCAGGGACAGTAACAGTGAGGATAAGCAGTGCGCAGTGTGTACAGCAATCGAAATTTGATTACTCGCGATGGTAGATAATTCGTGGCACACGAGAGCTTTGGGAAGGAAAACAAAAACCCCACTACTTCGCTGTTTGTGTTGGGGTCAACGTGTAGGGTGTCCTGCTCGGGTATATTAATCCCGCCGAATAGAGAGACAAAAGTACATGTTTGCGCGATGAGTGCTATAAAGCACAAAAAACAGATCCATTCACCGTAGTATTATGCTTTGCAAAGGCAGCGTGAGGATGTGTTTCAGTATTTGATAATACTTTATCACGAATTCTTTATTCCCAACTACCATTTTGTAGACAAATTTAAGTCTTGCCATGAGCACCCTGCGCACCGTATCATTATTATCCGACATCCGGGACATTCCTTTCGGTGTCCGCGGCACGGTTGTGGATGATGTCTCGCGTCATGCTTAGACACAAACCGACCGTATCTAATTAACATTTTCCACACAAAGCTCGGCTTGTCACGTCGTACCCGGGTCGGTCGATGAATGTAGGCCAACGGTACAGGAACGTATTTTCTAGCTCCGTCACCGCACCATCCATCCTATTTCCAGTTGCCTATCTGCAACGCAGCAGAAAATAATGGCCGCCCATCCTTTGGCTTTCATCTTGTGCCGTCACCTCCTGCTGTCTCTTAGGCAGCCCAGCAAGGCAGAAAAGTGTCTCGAAAACTCCGCCCGTCCAGCGCGCGATATTCGCACCACGATTACGGGAATCAGTACAACGCGTCATTAGATGGGTTCTCGTTTGCATGCGTATTTCAAGCCTCCGTTTGCTGCTGTTGCTGATTGTGAAATTTTGCGTTCTTACAGCGTGTAACTGGTTTTCGCTAAGCGTTTTCGGAGGGGGTGGGTACGATTGTGTTCATCTCCGTGCTGTTTGTCCCTTTCCATTTTCTTAGAACAGCAGTTGGCATTTGGCCATGGCGCGTTTCCATTTTCCGCTTTTCCATGTCACTATCATTTATCAGCTACCGCGCGTTGCCCGCCTTCTTACGCGTTCGTTCCAAATTTGGAAACTTTCGCTTATTTCGCGGCCCCGATTTTTCGGCCCGTCAGCTCGTAAGGTAGAAGATTGTTAGTCATTTGAAATAATTTACATTTCTTCGGAATGGTTTCGAGTGGGATACGCAGGATATGCGCCGCGTTTTTTGGGGCGAGACGTTTTGTCTTCCGCAATAAAATTGTAAGATTGTTTTACCGGGCCGCAAACATTGGTGAAGGTGACGTGGGACTCATCTTCTGCTTTGCTATAATTTTACAGTGTTTGCTTACTCTGTTTCTCACACACCCACTATCTCTCTCTCTCTCATGGCGCGTTTCCATTTTCCGCTTTTCCATGTCACTATCATTTATCAGCTACCGCGCGTTGCCTGCCTTCTTACGCGTTCGTTCCAAATTTGGAAACTTTCGCTTGTTTCGCGGCCCCGATTTTTCGGCCCGTCAGCTCGTAAGGTAGAAGATTGTTAGTCATTTGAAATAATTTACATTTCTTCGGAATGGTTTCGAGTGGGATACGCAGGATATGCGCCGCGTTTTTTGGGGCGAGACGTTTTGTCTTCCGCAATAAAATTGTAAGATTGTTTTACCGGGCCGCAAACATTGGTGAAGGTGACGTGGGACTCATCTTCTGCTTTGCTATAATTTTACAGTGTTTGCTTACTCTGTTTCTCACACACCCACTATCTCTCTCTCTCTTGCTCTTTCCTTCCAGACGATGTCCAACGACGCACTGTGGGTGTCTGACGCCATGTTGGACTCACTCAGTATGCAACTTCGGGATGCCGAAGCTCGCCGAGCGGAAGCAGAACGTGCACACCAGGTAAGTTTTGCGCCCCGACGTTGGTGGTGCTTCGCCATTTCTTTTTCTCTCTCTCTGAATATTTAAGTTTGGCGTTCGTGTTTGAAAACATAATTAAAACTACCCGTCTCTGCAACACTGCTCAAACACTGTGACACTACCAAACATACGGACAAATATCTTGTTTGCTTTAAGCTCTGAAACATCTGATTTACTTCGAAATGTGGTTGTTTTGGGGAGTCGTTCCTGACATTAAGGTAGATTATTTTTTGTGCTAAACTAAATAAATGATCACAAACCCTACGGAACGGATTTCAAACAGAAAACAAATAGAATCCAATCAATTTCTCGTCACGCTCCTTCTTAATGTTCTTCAATGTATAAGGATCATTGCTCTTAAGTGATTACCAAACAAATCTAGCTAAAGTCCTTCATTTTTTTAAACATTTTCATTCCAAACGATGATAGATTAATTATCCTTAATGAAACATTGCAAATCAGCACAAAAAAAGCAGTCAGAATGCTTTAAGCCTGATTAAAGTTAAAGAGAAAAGAAGAACGAAATAAATCGAACCGATGTAAAAGTAAAAGCATTCGACTGAAATCCAAAAACATACATTTATCAGCATCAAAGGTCATTTTCCTCACCATTTAAGTGACCTTTTCTTTGTCGGATGGTGGCAGTAATGGCAAAAGTATTTCAAACAGCACCTTTTTTGGTCATCAAACCGTGCAGCTCGACCCGATGGAGAGTGAAAGAAAATTTGCATAGAAATCACGTTTATGCTTGCTACACTCACTCTCTCTCTCTCTCGACCTGCTGTTTAATTGTGCATGATTCTTATCCCGCTTTCTTAAAGCAAATCTCGTCACGCTTTACGCTGACCACGATCGAATAACGTTTGCCTGTATAATTAGCTCATTTGTGATGGTGTATTTTGCCATCGAGCACATACAAAATGACTCGTAACAAAGTACCGATTTAAGGTGAAATGGGTAGAATATACATCGGATGGCGTGCACTATTAAGCACAAAAACACAACCCCAATTTCTTAGCTTAACTAATCGATTGATGATCATTCGATTCATTTATGGAGGTATTTAGGTTATTTTTTCCAAGCACCGAATGTGCGCTTTCTGACCGAATTTCTCTCGCCCAACACCGATTCGGAGTTTAAAAGCATTTAATTAAATTTACGAGCAGCGTCTGTTGCTTGACGCAACTGTTGTGGTTGGCACAATTGAATCCTTGCCCGCCACACACAAGGCACACACGCTACACCACCAATTACCCACAAAACCAATCATCATTACTAAGGACACTGTTTCAGGCGAGCTTTGAAAATGGGCACACGTGCCAATTATAAAACCGTGTTGAATAATTTCGTTCGTTCTGGCCAACGGGCCACAGTTTTTCACCACTGTTCCTTCCCCAGCCCCAGGATATGTTGGGCCTGCAAAAGAAGTCTAATGTTCCGGATCCACTCTCCGGAGAGTATCATTTTCAAAATTGAAAGTTAATTATAATAAGTGTGTAGGTGTGTGCGTTTCCGTACGATCGAACTTACACGCATTGGCAAGCGTTCACCTGCTGCGAGCAAAAGCGCTTTTTTGGAAGCGTACCAAATAAACTGGGGAAATTGTGGGAAAATGAGTAAATGCGCGTACCGGCACAGGTTGGACGCCCGGGACGTTTGTTTGCTTTTAATACAGTTACCGAAGTGGTTGATTGAATGTAAATGTTCTACCTGCTACTGGGCAAAGTGCTACAGGAAAGAGAGAAAGAAAGAGCCGGTAAATAATGACCCCTTCTATTTTCGTTGTTTGCTGCGTGTGTGTGCCTGTGGCGATTCGCGGGAAAACTTTGTACTTGCGCGAAGGGTCATAAATGATTTGTTTCGCATTCATTTACATTCCTGCGTTTGGGAAAATAAAATGGGGAACAAAATTCGGTATTTAAGTTAACAGATTGCCTGGTAAAAAAAATATATTACATATGCTCTAGAAGTACGCGAAAGAAGGGGGTGAACGACTTTGAGGAAATCAAATGAACCCTAATTCTTATGAATAAATCTATCCAACCAAAACTACACAAAAACTAGCACCAAAAACAATCCCCTAAAATAAGTGATGTGAATCGAATGGCGAAATTTATTACATTATTTCGCTATCCACTCATTATCACGTTGTGCTGCCCGCTGGAAACTCTTCTGTTTTACAGTCGGCCTGTGCCGTGAGCGACACCGTGAGCGATAATTTGCGTGTTTATTTGTGATTGTTTTGTGGTTCTTGCGACGAACGAAAAAAGCACGAGCACACACACACACACAACAAATGTCCTCACTTGTCCTCTGACAGCTCCCCTAACCTTTCTGCATACTCATGACTTTCGGGTATCCGTTTCGGTTGCTGATAAAAATATGAAAAAATAGCCAATGGGCACGCACAGCCACAAAACGGCTGTGCGTTGCTTTATCCTTCTAGAACTCTGGTAGGAAAGAGAATCAAAACAAAGCACACACACACACATACAAGGTGTACCATTTCGACGGGCGTGACGACTAGCGGCGGAAATGATGGCCATTGCGTAAGGTGATTTGTGATGGGTTGCCCAAACGTTGCCCAAAAAAAACGCATTGCTTTTGCTAATAAACACATTCGAGGATTTCGTTACGACTTCGAGAAGGCAAAAGCTCTAATCTGTAATTCTAATCGCAAGTCAAAATTTCGCACAGCTTTTCCATCCCTCGGTACTGGTACTGATGGTCAAACACCACCCAGCACACGGCTGGTAAATGAAATAAATCATTACAAATAGTGTGGATAAAACATGCGATTTAGACTGTCGAAAAGCGTACGGATACGGCCTGTTGGTTGGCAACGTACGCAAACTTATGTTGGCAAAAAGCCCCCAAAACCCCCTTTATTGTGTCAGCATTTTACAACGCTCCGGGCCGTGCGCATTACTTATACAGCCCGCATTCAAACCCCCGAATCCAGCAGCTTCCCACCCGGAGGAGGCATTCCCAAAACTGAGCATGAGCTTTTTCGGGCCGGCATCAACTGTAATTGACTTGAAAGCTTCCACTCGCTTGAACCGTACCAGCTTCAGTATCCTTTGATCCTGGCGGAGCTCGGTTTTTGCGGGTCGGTCCGGTAAATTAGCCAAACCGACCGCAACACGCCCACACCAAACACGAGGCGACGATGTTGGACTGTTGGCCGTGGCACTACCCATCTACCCTCGATGTGTCTGTGTGATGATACGTCCGACATCTTTTCCCCCGGGCCAGGCACTGACTGGCAGGATTCGTTAAGGATTCGTTTTGCAATAATTTTCCTCCAACACATAAACGCACACACACACGCGCGCACCGGTACACGTCATCCAATTAGTGGTTTACCGGTTTAGGAACCGGTTTCGAGGAATTGTTTGAGTGAGCGCAAGAAAGGGAAAACGTTTCTTTGCAGGCCTATGATTAACTTTATAAAGGGAATGTTGCTAGGTGTGGGTGTGTGTGTGAATAACAGCTCAAATGTTCATACACTCGAAAAACTCCCCCCCTAAACACTAAACATAAACAGGCAGACAATCGCCATTTTGCATGCGGTGTGCTTTCACTTGCGAAAGGAAATGAGTCAAGAGTGCTCACCTTCACCGTACCGTAGAACGTCGGATTTATTCCGGCAAAAAGCTCGTGATTCTTCCACATACACATATCTTTCACTTCTTCCTGGCGGTATACAAGACACCCACAAGACCGCTTTCATGATCATAAAGATTTTAAACTCCAAAATCTTTCTTTCCACGAGTAGGACGGACCGATGGATGAGGGTTTGGAAGAAACAGGGACGAAGGTTTACGTGCCTCAATTGATGCAAAGGCATGTGTAGTACGTCTCGCTGTGTGTGTATTTACGCGTATGTCTCAAGCTTAACACACACACACACGCCAACGAAAATCCTTCCAATCCCGGCCTTGAGTGCCGGAAGGTAGCAGCGCAACCGGGAAAGATGATGAGAGCTGATGGTTTATGCAAAGACTTCCACAACCTGTCCCTTTTGCCACACACACACGGGCACACGGAGTAGCATGAAAACAACATTTTTGGAGCAAGCTGCTGAAAGATAAAAAGACTCGAAGCGTATACGTGCCACGGGTTTTTTTTTTGCTGTTTCTTGCTCTTTCCACATCACTACTTGCACAAACAGGAAACCGGAAGTCAGCACCCCGTTCAACAGTAGCTTCTGTAGAAGGCGAGCGAACAAATATACAACACTAGACGACCAGTGTTTCGGTGAAGAAGAAGCTACAGAAGAATTTTGGCAAAATGGTTTTCACCTCGTGAATGTTGTGTGTAGGTTTGAGTTTTTATTATCATTATTTTGTTCAATACTGCCACAGTGTGTGTGTGTGCGGAACCTTTTACGCGATGACGCGCTATTGCACATCTTCAACTACTTTAATACATTACTTTTTTACATACATTTGCATACGCTAGCGGCTCTATTTTTATTAAAAGTGAATTTTATTATACTCGTCCAATTGAGTCTTGCCGATCGGCACACCAATAAGCTTGCGTAGGGCTTTATCTATCCCATTAACCTTGAAGTGAAAGACAGCGGCGAACCCTTTAACAATGGAGCCCTTTCCAAATATGTCCTGGCGCTAGTGTGCTGGATGCTTTCAAATTTGTCTCGCCCGAAATCTTATCGGTTGTTTCGCAAGACGGGCTAAATCCCTTCAGTGCAAATTTATTCAAAAATGCCTGCATGAGCGGCAAGGTTTATGAAGGTAGGATTGCAGGCTTTTGTTATTAGAATAATGTGTGTCTTGCTCGGTGTGTGACTGGAGCGTAACTAAGATAATGCTTTGCTGAGAAAAAGAACAACAACTTTTAACTCTTTTTGTATTTTATGTATGTAAATAAAGTTGGAATACTTTCTTGAGCTCAGTAGAGTTATAAACGATTGCAAAATATGAAATAGAAAAGAAAAACTAAACTTATTTAGCAAAAAAGTACAAA
The DNA here is from genome assembly GCA_002091835.1 of Anopheles maculatus. Classification (NCBI taxonomy): domain Eukaryota; kingdom Metazoa; phylum Arthropoda; class Insecta; order Diptera; family Culicidae; genus Anopheles; species Anopheles maculatus. The sequence continues at coordinate 221,018 of KZ061709.1, read as the reverse complement.
TTCAATAACGAATTCACCAATCATTGCAAAGCATAACCTTTACACGTAAGTTGTAAATTAAGGGAGAAACACTATTTTCGAATTTCAACAGTCAAATAAGAAGATCCCCCTGTACATGTTATTTGCACTGCTATTGAAACTGACGTGAGGTAATTAGTTCCTTTCAGGAGCATTTACTTTTTCTTCGTTTGCTTAACAAACTTACGAAGTCTTGTCCTGATAGTTTTGACTAAGTTATAGTTTTAATATAATTTTACAGTCCGTCAAACGTATTGGCGAACAATCTGAATGTGGACTAATGCCTGTCCCTCAGTGTTAGTAACCAGTGAGCCTTACGGCTTTGCTACTGAGCCCAATGGACCTGAGCTAAACACAAACATCTGTTCTACTTCTGAAAGCAGCGGTTACGAACTCATATCGGTGATAATTTAGAGTATGGTTTTTCCTTTTCAAATGCCTGAAAATTTAGTTGTGACTTAAATAACCTTCAATTAAATAGCCAGATTTCTATATCGTAAACAGGATCCAGTTGAGAGATAAGTTGATATAATGTCCTGATCGTTTTTATATTTCTTTTCTACATACACGATGTTGTTCAGTAATCTGAACAACTAATTCCTTCATCATTCTTCAATGACTTTTTTTCTCCTATGTACCACGAGACGGCCTGGACGAGTCGTTAGTTTGATGGTATATAAAGATAGACGTGTCTTGGATTTATCATTCGTGTACTTTGATACTTAAAGTAATGATGATTCTTGAAGTTCTTTATAATATTTCTAACATTGGTGGGGCAGTTCGATAAAAGAATAGTTCAACTTACTATATGCAATAGTCCCAAAACACATGATAGTTTTCCAGAAATCCAGTTTTGTCTAGATTATTCCTTTTGTATGACTGTTTACGCTACATCAAAGCATTACTTCATAAATACTGCTGAACTAAATAAGCCCTAAAGAGTCACGTGGATTTCTGTTCATAGCCTGTAATAGAGCATGTGATGTCTTGAGTTAGAAGTCGGAAAGTTTTAGCCAATATGTGTCAAGAAATGATAAACTAACAAAAAAATTATATCAATTGGAGTTTTGTTTGAAGATTTTGTTTAATAATTATTGATTCCTTGCTATAGAAGATTATTTTAAATGCAAGTTTGTATCAATACCAAAAATCAGCTTAAAGTTGTCGGAGACCTCCCTTTAAATATCATCCTTGCGGTATACAACCAAAGCGGCAACGAGCAGAACCCTTCCCCTAAATAACATTCCAATGCCTGAATAGGTCATTACATTACCAACAAGGCGGGGAAGCGCTTCTCGCAGACAGAACGACAGCCAGACAGACAACCATTACGCACTAGTGAACTTCGGTCCCGTATGTCCTGAGCATAAAATACTTCCCTGAATATATTATCCTACGCGAGTACTGGAAGATTGCAAATACCGTACCCTACATGTGTCAATCTTCGTTCCCGTATGAACTTTCCTACTTCCAGAGCAACAACTGTACCAATTCGTACAGATGGCTGTGCTGTGCCTCTCACATGGTAGCAGCTTGGCAGAGACCTTCGTCGGAAATTGGAAAATTGAAATGATTCACTCTTCATGGTGTACTTTCTTCCTGGGGAGCTAAACTGTAGCAAAACATTCCTTTTCGAAACGGTCCCCGAAAAACCATCTCCACGCCTTCTCTACGTCTGTCTAACAGTGGATTCGATTCAGCCACTTTCCGCCCGATTCGGTAAATCATAATTTATCCCTCTAATCATGACAAGACAATTGAAAAACGGTTACTAACCGGTGAAGGCAACAAAACAGAAAAGGTTCGATCGATACTGCCAGCGGTTGGGGTGGCAGCAGACCTCGGGAGACCCGAGTGGGCAACGCAGCATATTTTTAGACTTCAAACAACCACTGACGCTGCTCGATGCTCCAGAAAGAAAAGGAACCATCATACGGTGCGTGCCATCGATGGACTTCCTTTTTCCACGTTCATCTGGGCAGGCTTCCGACGTCGAATGGGGCACGAAAACGTTGAACTTCTATTATTTATGAGACGTCGACCGTAACTCATAACTCTAGCGAATTTCAGCCCATACCGCATCACCTGTACGCTAGCTTTGGTTTTTTTTTTCTTTCTCACTCTCGCGCGCGTTTTCCATCAGTCGGCGAAATACCAGTTAAAGTCAACAATACTGTACGGGCACGGTACCACCATTCATAAGCAAGCAACTCGCTAGCTAGCAAAAGGTATGTTCCTGTTTGGACAGTAAATTGACTTAACCGGGCGCCTTCATCCGGACTGGTGAACTGGCGAAGCAATGGCCGACGATGCCAAGCATACCGAAACCATAGGGGAAATCTTGAAGCAGTCAGCGTCCCGTGGAGTTTGTTTGTGTTGTTTTGTTTTATTTTTTTTATGTTTTTTTTTTGTTATGTTTCGTTGCTTCCCCGAAAACAACAGATCGAAACGCACACGATCAGGCTCCAGGTGCCACAGGTATCAATAATTTATGCGCTTTCAACACCGTAGGCACATGGCTATACGGTTGGGAGCCTTCGGAGCTTAGATAGAAGCCTTTATATTTAATACTATCAACAATTGATTTATTGGTGAACATGCGGTGGACGCGTTCCGTGAAGTTACATGAGCTGAAAATGTCGTTAAGTCTGTGAAGTGTGAACAACGTTGGCAAAACTTGAGAGTTATCAGTTAGAGAGATTAATATATTGATAAGTTTGAGATAGAAAAACGAAAGGAATTAATCACCAAAAACTCGCCAATTTTAATGCAAAAACTTACACACGTACACCACAAATTATGATTATTCATCCCCAAAATTTGACCAATCGATAAGATCACACATTAAGATGTCGGAAAGAACATGTTGGTAACCAAAGCCTGCGAAACGGGACCATTAAATTGCTCGAGGGCGATGAACGATGATGATACCGAACGATACATACGGCTATACAACACATAGTACAGTGAGTCCTTTTCATTTTCGCGCTGGATACGCGGATACTTCTTGCATCGTGTAAGCCTTCTTCATCCCGTCGGGTAAACTCCGTGGAAAACTGCTTCATCCCGCCGTATGGCACAGTAAGTGATGACGCTTCGGTTGCGCGATGCAAGAGTATCAAGTATCGAATTCCATCCGTGGCTCTTCACACAGACAAGACTTTGCAATCAAAATCCATTTGGATGGATTTTCTTTTACGTGTGCAGCTTTTTTTTTTCTTTGTTCCTTCCTCTTCTTATCTACTACCCATCCCAGGCGCGCACAGCGCTGTGTGCCCTATTTCTGACCTAGCTGGTTGACTGGTTTCGGAGAGTTGCAAAGTACGGCTTAGAATATGCGGTACGCCGAATATTCTGGCAGTGTTTGGGTTTGGCTTTTTCGAGCCGTTCCGCGTCAAGACGTAAGACGTTATGAGCCAGTAACAACTGATGGCTTAATAGATTACCATAAAGAGCGTTTAATGGTTATGGGTTTCCGATGAAAAGCGGAACCGTTAATCGAGTCAAAGGTTGAGTTGATTCGATGGAAAATCGATCGCATTTTCGGCGAGTTTTTAAGCAACACTGCAGAACACGGGGGTTCTTGAATGGCAAATGTTGTGTGATGGGTGGCACACATTAAACGAGGATGCGTGTGACATATTTGAATTTTTGGCTTTGTGTTTTGTTAAACAATACAAAGCAGAACAGTGTTTAGTTTTCAACTACGCCCGTTTTGACAGCGCTTTCATCCCATTACAAAACCCCAACAATGATATGCACAAGTCATTCACAGACTGTTACATATTTATACTCTATAAATCATTGAATTGCAAAAGGTCTCTGTTTGATCAAGGACCCTTTTTTCGTTGAGACAGCTCACATGAAGCGAAGCCTTCCACAACAATAATGCTCCACTGCTCAACGGCTACAATTGCCAGCCAGTGCGCTGTTTTGTGAGCGAAAATAATTTATTCCAACAACTCTTCCGCCCAAATAATGGCAGAGAAAACATTCACACAACCAACTGGTTCGCTTGTTTCGCAACAACATTGCGACGAAACACAACATTGCTGCGGACTATTTCGCCTATTTCGCTGTACAGGAATCCTTCGCTTGCATTCGCGTTGGTTGTAACAGCAAGTTTTTAGCAGACGCTTGCAAACTTTTGTTAGGCAAAGAGTAACGGCAAGGCAAGGCAAAAATAGCTGCCACAAAAATCCCCCCCCCCCCCCCCCCCCCCCCCCCCACCACCCCCACCCCCCCCCCCCCCCCCCCAACAGCTCTTCAACAGCTGCCTCACTGTCCGGCATCAATTAAACATGGCAAAGTTTGTCGTTTTTTTTTGTTCTTCTCCGAACTGCTTCCCCAAGAACGCTCAAGATGAGTTCGATGGCAATGATGGGCAGCAACAAAAAATCCAATCCGTACACGAAAAGTTCCACCCAGCAACAGCGACATGACTTTCGTGTGGAAACAATAAACGAGAACCGCGTGATCCGCCTGCAGAAACTTCTGCTTCCTGGAACCTCGGCTGAACAGGAAGGCACACGAGGGGCGCGCTCGTTTTGTTGGAAGTTGTTTGTCCGATAAATCAAATCAACCAAAAGGCAGATTGGATGTGTGTGTGTGTGTGTGTGTGTGCACGAGTATGATGCTAGCCATCTAGGAAGCACACTAACGCAGACAAAAACTCTTACGAGCTCGTGCTCTTGCATCGAGCAAAATCAATATCCAGCGGAATCTTCGTTTTCCCTGTTCGGAAAACACGCAAAGACACTGCGAGAACCCGTGCCAACGATGAGGATAATCACCCGCTTTCCGCTTTCGTACCTAATAAAGCATTACGCCTTCGACTTGGACACGCGAAAGTGCTAAATTGCTTCCACCATGTCCACCATGCACACTTTTCTCTCTCACTCTCTTTTTGTGTATCCGTAACTCGCTTCCTTTCACACACAAACTCTGAAAGCGGTGTTCTATCTTTAGCAACACCGTACAAGACCACTACTACCTGGTAAGCTGCGGGGCACACATTGTTCCAAATGCGTTGCAATGCTTGCGTCCGAAGCCAGACCCACAGAAGCAGGACACTCACGGTTCGATCGGTATCCCTGTGTATCCGGTCGGACAATCGATTCGTGTGTCCTCTTGCATTGGCGTTTGATGGTTTTGTATCGATTGGACATTTTAGATTCCACAGACCATGGTGGCGAAGGTGTGTGTGTCTGTGTGTGCGCCGCCCGCGCTTGTCGATCAACCATCGATGTCAGGGTCTTTAAATAACTGTGCTATTAATAAACGGGGACATTGGTTGGGGACAGCATAAACCCAGTTTCAGGATTTTCCAATATCCGCTCCAGTTTTATAGGGTGCAAATGTTTGTGGGCTGTGTAAAACTGCTATCGCTTAAGTACCGTTTCCGCACTAGCTGCTCCATGCACGGCGAGACGTTGGACGTATCCACACCAGCATTTTAGCGTTGGTGGTTGAAGGGACAGGTTTAAGGGTAAAAATAGTAAAACGTATTTTTCTATTAAAACTATCAGTTACCATTATTTACTTTGGGGTGTTGGTTTTTGGAACAAGTTTGGGATCTACAAAATCATGTACAACAGGTCGGACTCATATCGATGTGTCGTGTCCGGAGTTTCAAAGAATAAAAAAGGCAGTTTTGAGTACCTCTGGGTAAGTTTACGTTAGTGACTTTATTTCACTAATTCCTAAGGGTGTACATTTCTGTGACGCATGCTCCTGTAGCGATTGCTAAGCTTGATAACCTTATTTTACGCCTAAAACTATGCAATCTTATGTTTCTATGATTCTGCCTATCCTGTCATGACATTATGAGTATATGAATCTTAATACTAGACGTTGGAGTTGGCAAACTACAAGTTGTGGATTCGAATGCAATATAAATTGATTTACATACAGCATGGACTTATCACGAAGTTGAATAGTAAATAAAAATTTACTAAAATTTTACCGGCCCGGTGGTAGATGCGACAGCGGTGCCGGTCTTCACACGACAGGACCAGGGTTCAAATCTCATCTGAGCCGTTCCCCCATAGTGAGGACTGACTATCCAACTATGCGGTAACAATAAGTCTAGTAAGCCAGAAATGGCAGGGATGACCTAAGAGGTCGTTAGGCCAAGAAAGAAACTTTTAGCATCTGGATCAATTCATGTGTTAATTTGATTTCCTATCATACTAAATAATATAGGTAATCTAAATTTTATAAATTCTATATTACAAACCCAATAATCTAAACTAATCCGACAAATAACATTTGTAAGTGTTGTCAACAAATCATATTTACGTTGATCACCGCCATCTTATAATGCAGATTATAACGTCAGAATTTTTGTCGGAGACCAGTGAGAAAGATGCAAAATAGGCGAGAAACAAGTAAGAAGGGATTCATCCAAGAAAGAGGAAAAAGTCACGGAACTAAATATTTGAAGTAGAAAACGAGAATAAAGCCTGTGGCTGAATTTTTGGTTCACGAATTAGCTGCGTTCCCAAAAACCCAAAATTTGTTGATTTTTTTTCTACATTATGGATTGTGTAATTGACTCCAATTAATATTAACTTTTATAAATTCATGTTAAGACTATGCACCAGACTATCTGGTAGTGTAGAGGAAATTATTAATCGGATCTCATGAAGCAAAGAAGAAGTTGATGAGTGTTATCAAACTCATTTGCCAAACTTGTGCTAAAGAAGCAATTTTATGTTTACTTTTCTAATGATATAATTTTGTATTGTAAGATTTTGTATTGTAAGACCAGGTTGAAGCAACCTGCACCCTACGACAACTCAATGGGCCATCCCTGGTTCATAAAAAAAAAACTTGATAACCCCACTTCATTGCCATAAAAGTTTAAGAATTACCATAAGAATAAAAAAAGTCCACATAAATTAAATAATTCTCTCCAAATAACAGCTAAACGTAATTCTAAATGAAGTACTATAGCATAGTGAAGCAAATGAAGTGGGGTATAGCAAATGAAGTACTATAGTGAAAACATTTCCCAACAATCAAAATGAATACTTCTCATTTGATTAGTTTATTATTGATAAATTATAGTGCGAGGCCTTTCACCGCACAATCAATACTGTGCAGTTTCTTATTAAATGTTTAAAGCTGCTACAATTAAAGCTCTTTTTTCCAATTTCCACCTTGGTGATCCATTCCATACAACAACTCGGTTGCGCTAGACACAGAGTCGCTGTTGCTAGACGTATCAAGAATCTCTGCCCGACAAGTACTAGCGTGACGGTACCGAAATTGCTGCTTTCATTAATGGGACACAATTTATCCATTATTACGCTCACAGATATACCGAACGCGAGCTAGCAGACACATGGTATGGTCGCAACACAATTTCACCAAACCCCAATCACACCCACCCCCTTTCTTTCTTTCACCCGTACATGATTCGATAAGAGGAAAGGGGTTTTTTTGCGACACCCAGCTTATGACATAAGCGTTATTACTTTGTGCCCTTCGATTATACCCATAAAGCGAAGATTTTGGCGACAGCACTCTCATGCACGTTGTCGCTATCATTTACGTGGCAACCGCTTTCCCGCTTTTCACCGCCCAAAAAGCCCCAAGAGGCATGCACGTCAAAGAGGACAGCAGGGCAATTGCCGTTCGTCGGTTCTACGCTCCAACCAATCAAGCAGGGCGACTTAGCGCACTAAGTGCGATGGGAACCGGTTTTGGTACACACGATTTCACCCGTTTTCAATTCCGATAACGTTCGTGCGACGTGTATTTATTTTTTATTTTGGCCGACAGCTCAAGGGGTGAGGGCAAACTTTTCGCAATGTTGAACGAATTGTGAGCTCAGCTTAATTATCAAGAATGAGCTTCAAATGGCGCTAGGATAATAGTGCTGATACTGTTTATCGTACGTTACGTGCAACGCAAATGTGTCCGCCGGCAGTAAGTATGTGTTTCGTTATCGTTCAAATAGTTATCCCCAAATTGTTTTGTTTTTCGTTTTAAATAGAGTTCTAGCCAAACCTACCTTTTTATGCACGATTTTATTGCAGGTTTTTTTTTCATTCCAACTTATTACTAAAGCGTTCAATTTTCCCCTTTTTTAATCTTATCTCTTTATATGCATGCATATCTTAGCTTAGAAGTAAGAAAGACATGCGCGTGTTAGTGTGTGTGACTGTGTGCTGTTTTCGTTCATTTTCTTTCCTAGAACGAAAAGACACTAGCATCATTGTGATCACCGCGAATGATAATTCATCCTCTATCATGAATCATGATGGCGTACCGAAACTAGTCGCGGATTTCTAAGATCCGGAACAGAAACCCATACGTTTCGTTGGCAAACTCTTTTCACAAGCCCATCTTTTCACGATCATCATCCACAGCCACGAACCACAAGCTCATAATCCGAGAATACTTCCGACCTTGTTCCGACTCGCCGTGCCGAAAAAGTCACACGTCATCCTGTCGTCTGCTATTCGGTCCTTTACGAAGCGGTACGGCGCTCAGAAAGTCACGATAAAAACAATGGGCCTTGTTATGCCATTGACACACCATTATCTGTGGTGCGAAAATGTCGCACACCGACACACATTGACGTTCTTCAATCATCTCACTGTAATTCCGGCTCACGCAAACCCGTGAAGCAAGTTCCGAAGCAACAATGTTGCTGCTTACTTTGCTAAAACTCCCAGGCTCGCTCATTTGCGTTGATGTTTTGTCACTTTTGGCTACGATTTATTGCTCTGCTGGGGACTGGACCTACCGAGAGCATCACGTGAACGACGCCCGTTTGTGGGTGTTTCGGAAGCATTTTCCGAAAGAAATAAGTAGACCAAGGTTGGGTTTCTTCTTGAGAATCATTCGGGAGCATTATTAAAGATAAATGATATTTTTTGTCGTTTTCGCTAGAAAATGGTTTCCAAATAAAAACAGGGATTCATTGTTTCTATTGTGTCTACAGAAATATCCACACATCACTCTAAACATTAAGAAAGACTTCAGTTTGTTTCACATTGAATCGTTATTTCTCGTGTCATTTTCGACTACCGATATTAAAAGTTCTCCCTAAATAATGAAGTACTTCTTCAAAAATACTCCTAAAATCAATATTAAGCATCATTTAGCTCTCTTTTCTTCATTTCATTATCATCGATAAAAAAAATCCCTCTTCATTATTGTTATCATTATGCCATTCGCACACAAAGAGCTGCAACGAAAATGAGCATAAAACAAACCAGCAAACCACTGCAAGGGTGCTAAAGAAGCATCACAAAGCACGGACCGTTGCTAATTGCTTTCCGATAATTTTCCAATCATCTGTCAACCCTGCTGAGCTGCACGGAGATGATAAATTTTTCGCTTTAATAAAACTGCTGCTGGAGCTCATTATTGGGTGTTCATTTTCCGATATTTGGACCTTTTCCAATTGTTTGCTGGTTGAGCTTCTTGGCTCAATTAATGCTGTCTCGCAGACATTCGGCGATTCTTTTGTTTTCTCTTCCGAACAAATGGTTCATTGTGAAGATGGAACGATTTTAAACGTGTTTCTGCTGTTTGTGTGCAGAGGTACACTTCGGCAATAACTCTCTCAATACTGCTCTACAATTTAAACCATTCCAGCTGCTTAGGATCAAACCTTATCGAATTGATTTCGTTGAACACACTCCAAACGATTCAATATATCAACACTGCGAAAGCACTCACTCACTTCTGGCAAAAATAAAACGCAAAACTAGGATTATCTTGTTGCCGATGTCTACCGCTATCGACTTAACGCGCTCGATCCAGCCGTGCAGCCTAAACGGTACCGGATTACGGATGGGCATTCGGGGCACATGCACTTACTCATGTTTATCCGGGCTCTGCGTCGCCTGATTGATGGGCCACCTTTAACCGAAAGCTCTTACAGGGCCGAGACATCATCAATCTCGCATCTCATCAATTCACACCGTTTTTTCTCATTGATTCTCTCTTCACACGCTCCATTTACAGGACGCTCTGGCACAGCTTAGAGGTATGTCGTCCGGCATGGGTAGGATAGGTGAACCGATAGAAACGTTGCAGTCCAGAGCCCGCGAGTTGGAGAAGAAGGTCTGTGTTAACAAATTTTCTATACTTACCATAACTCCCGCCACACACAAACGTACACAAACAAACAATAGTAAACACAATTCCTCAATCCTTCCATCCGTTGTAACATCATCGCACCCACACGCTGTTATTCCAACCAAACAAAACCAAACAAACAAACCGAAACATCATAACAGTAGCTCACCAACTCCTCATTCAACAAACATGTAATTGTATGAGGTTTTAGTAATATTTTCTTCCGTTTTATTATAAACTGTATTGGGAACACTAAAATTCCTCATCTTAACAACAGACATTCAAGCATTGTAACACCTAATCTTACATTTTAGTACTTTACCTCGTCAAGATGCTACTTGGCGTGTTTAAGGAACAGATTTTCACCATCACCTTCTAACAGTTTGCTGTACATTTACCTTCAACAAAACACATCCTATCAACATCAACACACGTATCTACCACTATTACTATCTAAGTGCTATCGATCTACCTACGCTTAGCTCTTCATCTCAACTTTACTTTTCGTTCGTTGTCGATCGTGTAGCTTTAACCAGTAATGCAGTATTTTAGTATAGTTATTCGGCATATGTTGTTGTGTTTTTCTTTTCCGGTTCAAGTTTGTTGTTTTGAATCTTTACGTAATATTGCTTATTGCTTCACCTCTAACTTTTCATTTTTCTCTTTAGTAAAAGTCCAATTTTTCCATTTCGCTTTTCAGTTTCTAATTCGCTTAAGACTAAGAACATAATTGCAATCTTTTTCATGTGTTTCATGTCGTGTTGTATTGTTGCGTATGTCTTTTTGTGTTGATTAAGGTAGATTTAATCAGTTTGTGCGTCTGTGTTGATTGTAATCGCCCGTTTATCGTCGTGTGTTGATTGTGCGTATGTGCAGGGGGACGTTATGACTCGAACCGTTTAGAATGCGTCTTCCGAAACTTCCAACACTGCTGCTGTGTTTCGTTGTTTGTTTATTGTTGCATGAGCTGTAGCAAAAACTCTCCCCCGATCACAAACCGTTGCGTGCGTGTGGGTGGCTTATTGTTGGTACAGGCTAAGCTGCTGTTTAGCTGCGGGGCGTCAATGAAACACAAGTCTAGACCGCGTTTCCTTCACGGTTGAAGCACCATCAACTGTCAACGCCAACCTTCAGCATCGACCTTTACCATCCACGTATACGTGGCGAAGTTTGGTCTGATGGGTTTGCTCTCCATTTTGCTTTGCTTTGTGGGTTGCTTTTTCACATCGAACCCTTACCAAAAAACACTCCCACTGATTAACAGTCAGTTGCGGAGTCAAGGACGATAAAAGCGAGTCACACGGTGTGTTTGTGTGTGCTTTTTTCTTGTTCGCTTCCCCCGGTAACTTCTACGCGAGCGCACGCGTGTGGGAGGACACGTTGGCGGGGACGATGATAACTTTCTTACCTTAACTGTTACCGGAAACACCACGTGGCACAGAACTAGTGACAGGAAAGCCGTTGGCAAACGAACAGCGCACCGTAATCATCATCATCATCGCCGTCCTCAGCACGGGCGTCATCGTCAGCAGCAGCAGCAGCAGCACCGGAAACAACTAGAAATGGTGGCGCTCAGCGAACCGATGACACGCCGCAACCGCCCGGAACGGCTCGCAACCGACCGGGGGCCGTTCATTTTTCATTACACAAAAATGACGAAGTAATTAGCAAGTTTCTTGGCCGGCAGGGAAAGTCCGCGTGCACACAGCCAGTGGGAGGGAGAAAACCCCTACTAGCCGTGCTAATCGGAACATTATAGAACGAGCCAACCACGCCCGGTTTATCAGCAGCTTGTTATGCAATTAAAAGTGATAAATTGCAGACAAACCTCGACGATTTTTTACCGCAAGAGTGTGCCGTGAGTCGCCGAAGCGGGCACGAGAGAGGCCTTTTCTCAACCGCACCTGATCTACGTCTTCCAGAAGTTACATTTTTCACGCGAGCGCTTGCACCGTCGTCGGTGGCGAACCATTTTGCTTGTTTCCGTTCCGGTTCCAGTCGACGGAGCGGAAACGGAACGGAACATTTTTGAGCCAAGCAGACGTAGTAGCAAGCGCAAAATGGGTGAAACATTACGTCCACTTGTCCGGTTTTTGGGAAGATGGCCGACGAATGATAAATATGCCGGTGCTCGCTGGTTTACTGGACGGGAAAGGAAAGGGATGAGGGTGTTTTGTCCCCTGTTGTTTGGACAATATTTGTCCTTTCACCATCTGAAGTGGAGGTAATCTGCCGAATAAGATTACCTGAGAGAAACAACGGTATTGTATAGTATTAGGAACCTTTTTAAACGTTCTCTCATTAACCAGTGTCAATAATTTGGTCAGGAACTGTGGAAGCTTTTCAGATCTAAGTTTGGCTATCATTTTATAGATAAAAAATATTTTATCGCTGTTATTACACCATTGAAACTTAAATATCTCAAATATTGAATACATTAGTAATAAATGGTCATAAGTAACTGTCTTGCCACAAATAAATGTAATATGTTAGTTAAAATTAAACCCGATCTCACTGGAGGCGCCCAGCGATTCATAGTAGAAATCGAGTGTATTTGCCAGAATATTGAGTTACATCATTGTTAATAAACATGTGTCCGAGTAGTTGGCTTGCATGAATTTAATGTTTCATATGTTTGAAAATAAATAACAATTCTAATGGAGACGCCCAGTTATTTCATTACACTTTGAAAACGTACAATAAGTTTTAGAAAATATCAATTTTAAGAGTGATTTTTGAATCGTTGAACGGTTTATAAACAATCATCGCGAAAGTGATTGTCTTGAATTAAACTATTTTAATGTGAAATCAAACATGGACCAACAACGATGGAGACGCCCAGTTCTTTACGAAACATCGGGCTAAATCGATAAAAATTTCATAAAATAGCAAAATATACAAAGGCATCTAGACCTTTTTTTACCACTACAGCTTTCGGGCTTGTTTTATACAACTTACAAAACAATCATTATAAGCCACTTCACATTTATTGCATGACAACAGGCCTTTAGTAGAAAGAAAATACAAATATCAAATGAATTCGTTCAACCGTTGAAAGGTTAGAAGTGCTTTTACGATCGAAATGTAGCAGAGAGAGAGAAAAACACTGGGCTCCCACAATTTCACAATTTCAAGCATCTTGAGTAGTGTCTTACCCAATCATTAAATTAGGCCTTTCCAAAAGGCCTTACCAAATCTATAGCCATAATATATTGTAGCATTTCTTTTTTTTTCCCCATTTTGCTTTCTCAAACAAAAATCGCTTCACCAACTAAACAGTAAATTTATGATCTCGCCTTTCTAACCTGCCCGCTTTTGCTCTAAAACCGCATGCAATCTACTCGTAACCACCTTAACGGCTTATCGAACGCGTACAATATTTTACAAAACTCTCGCGAATCAGCGGTCGCCCTGTGTGAGGGACCGATAAAACCCATCACCTCGTGGTTTCCCCCCGGGCACGCCGGCGAACGATCACAAACCTCCGCTCTTTACGGGTCAAACCAGCACCCGCAACTCACACACCCACACACACACACACAGACACACTCTTCACAAGCAAGACTAGCAAGCTGGTTGAAGCAAAGTAGCGACTTTTGCCTCCTGACATCGTCGCAAATCGTGGAGCGAGATTTATGACCGATACGCAAGCGAACTTACGTGAGCATGTCTGTTTTATTACCCCCAAAGTGGCTATTCAATTATAGAAGTCACAACAAGAACAGTGCGAAACCCCGAGCGGAGAAGAAAATACAATAATTTTACGCTCACGAGCCAGCCTGGGCTCGGTTTGTGACATTGCGGTTCCGGCGGTAGCTTTTTCGAAACCTTAGGACTTGCAGTTGGTCTTGCGGTCTTGGGCAGTAAAAGATGGGAAACGATTTGTTTTCCACTACGATATTGTGTGCTACGAACGGCGTTCCGTAATAGTGAGCTGAAGAAAGCGTGTTTCAAATACTATAACAACGAGACTTGAGTAAAGAAAAAGAAGGTAAAATATTAACCATATGTCGCAACAACAGTAGTCGAGCGTCAAATGATCAGCAAAGTCTCCAGTGGGTATAATTTTCCATCGACATATGGTACGTTCTTGTCCCGTTCGTTCGAACTTTCGAACACACCCTTTGTGTCTGTCTAGTGTAAGCTGGTAAGGTTCGCATATCCAATTGCTGACGATACATAAACTATTCTTTGATACGGCGTTACATCCAGCGATATCAGCAACACTTGCTCGAATGCTTGCTAATGTGAAAATGTTGTAGAAAGTTTTGCAAGCTTTTAAAGCTCTTTTCCAACTGTTTTCTTTTTCTATTAGCTTTTGATCTTCGTTGACAAACGTTTAATTAAACTATTCGAACGACTGTAAGAGACATAAAATTTATTTATCTACCATAAAATTGGTCGTTCTAACATCGATCTTCGTGTGATCCATTGTTCTACTTATTCTTAAGCTCTAAACTATCTGAAATTTAAGTTAAAAAGTGGATTTTAGCTAAACAAATGACAAAATGAGCTCAAGTTTAAGACTCTGCTCAAGTAATATTCTTTCCCCTTTTGATATAAATCTCCTCATCGAGCGAAAGGCGATATTTTCTTACCAACCTTGTGCACGTCCATCAAACTTCAAACATTGTTGCGCTCATAATTAATCACAAACATTCTGTAGAGAGCATGCTTAAGCAAATTCTTTCCATTTTAAATTATCTACCAACCAGCTTCAAGGAACTAAAAACTGAAGCAAAAACAAAAAAACAGAACACATCTTCCACATTTTATGTAAAACGTTTACTGAAACTCATGCGCAAACTTTCTCGGAAACTTTCAATATGAAGCGTTTTTATCACTTGACTCTTTAAATTACTTTCCCTTATCTTGTTTGTTTTGTTCTTTTTCTCGTAACATCTGTTAAATACCTCTCTGTCTATTACGCGTTTACGATTTCCGTAGAATTTTTCTTTGCTTCTCAAGAAAGTGGTTGATTATTTCGTAGATATAGAGCTTTTCCACGTGTCGTAGAAAACGTTTGCGCTGGGAGGCGCTTGCCAACTCAACGTTGATATTGATGCTAATGCTTTTGCTGTAAAATGAACTTATTCTTTCTAATGTATCTCATTTGTAGCTAGCAGGGAGAATGTACGCCCGTAATGAATATAATACTGTTGTCACATTGTCATTATTCTTTCGTATTATGTGTAAACATTCCTTGTACCTGATTGTGCTATCATTTACTCGTGGTATGTGGCTGTAACGTATAGCGTTCGAGCTGATTGGCTGTCAGCGGTATAGATGTTTGTATGTAGTTAAGGGCCTACCTATCCATGTATGAATGTAATCTGTTTGTTGTCAAGCTTTCTCTATCTAAGCGTGCGCCTTTTCACTCACTTACTTGTACAAGCTCAAACAGCAAAACCAAAACAAAACCTCGTCCCAAATGTACCGCGTGACTCTAGCGCTCTTTCTGTCTTTGGTTTTTGTTTTTCTTTTTTGAGAAAGAAATCACCTCTGCCTCTTTAAGCTGCAAGCAATTAAACAAAACAGAAAACACATTCCTCGCCAATCAGTTCTCTAATCGTTTGATGCCCACACTAGAATTGACCCTGAGCAGAAACCGAAACACGTAACAACAGTATTCAATAACAACAGCTACTACTACTACTACCACTATCTGTTCTGTGCACATACACTTCCCAAAAAAAAAAAACACACATACACCTGTATCTCCTTACAATCCTACGTTCTCCATCCCATTTCGTTGGCCAAACTTGAGATGGCCAAAGTAACAAAACAAAACGAATCAACCATAATTGTGTTCTATTTCTTTGCTCTTCGACAACCTGCCCCAAAAAAAACCCTTTTGTGTGGACGGGTGTGTGCTGCCGAACCCACACAACAACAAAAAACTTAAATTAAAAATGGCCTCCCGCACGACAGGCCGCACTAGAAACGGTGCGATGCGAGGAGCTACAGCTCGAACTATCAGCTGCCCTAAAATCGCGACCCGGCCGTTCGCACAGTTCCGGCCCGAGTGGATCGAGCGGTACGATGCTGGGCGGCATCGGCGATAGTATGACGGGTCGGGGCACCGTCGGCAATAGCTGCAGCACCGCCACCGCGATCAATCCTTCGTCCGCTAGCGCCACACTCAACAGCATCGGCAGCAGCGCTTACGGTCACACGAGCTCGGTCACGACCAACACCAGCGCGCTCGAGCGTTCGCTGGCGGGTTACGGTAGCGGGATGGCCACCGGAAGTGGAGGTCGCATGCTCGACGGTATGGGTGGTGGTATCGGGCACAGCACAAGCATCGGTATGAGCAGCAGCAGCGGCATCGGTACCGGTAGCACCGGCAACACGGGCGGCAGCACCGTCACCTGGGCGCCAACACCAACCGGACACCAGCAAGGGACCGAGATTGATAGAATAATGGCAAAGATCGAACAGGCACGTTTATCCATTGCTAATGTATGTGTGTTAAACTAGAGAACAAACTCAAAACTGCATTCACGTTGCTCTGTTTTTTTGTTTGTGTTGTTTTCACTTATTTGTCAGTCATTGTTGCTTTCAGTTGTATTTTTTTCTCTTCCCCGGTTTACTTGCAAACGATCGGTTGTTTTCTGATTGGATTTATCCAACTTTTGTGTTATTGTTTGTTTGTTTGTTTTTTTTTTTTGCTAAACTCTTACCAATTTTTTACTCAAATTCTTTTATCAGTCTCACTGCCTTTTCCATACTTTTCGGTGCTTTAGTTCAATCTTGTTTGCTTTTTTTAAGGTTCTGCCAAACAAACAGCAGTCAACTGTTTCCTAGTACCCGTGAACGTGCAGGATTATATTGTTCTGCTACTAGCACCGGCTGTGGTGCCGCTTTTTATCGTTTTATTGATCCTG
Source organism: Anopheles maculatus (assembly GCA_002091835.1). Taxonomy (NCBI): domain Eukaryota; kingdom Metazoa; phylum Arthropoda; class Insecta; order Diptera; family Culicidae; genus Anopheles; species Anopheles maculatus. Next base: position 204,012 of record KZ061709.1, on the reverse strand, counting down.
GTGCATTGTTTGTTTGATTGTTTTTTTTTCTTTCTGTTTTACTCTTGCCCTTTTCCCGTACCCAACTTTGCCAACGTGAATTGGTTTGAATTGCGTACGACAGCAATTCGTCCCTCACACATGATTCATTCGACTAGAATAGCAAAACAAAAAATGTTCCAATAAGTGGATGAATAGAATAGTGAATAGAATAATTGTGTGCTTTAATTTTCTAAAACTTTTTTACGTAGGATGAATTGTGTTTTACGAATCGTGCATTGTTACCGTCGTTAGAGTGTTTGTCATAAAGGATGTTGATTTTTATTTTGTTTTTGGAAAATCTAACGAATGATTTCATGTCAAGTTAAATGGCAATGAATGTTTTTCTGAGAATTTTTATTTAAAAATTAATCAAAAAGCATGGTTTTACATTTTTGATTCGAAATTATCGTTATTATATTGTTAAAATGTTTTGTTTTTCAAATGAAACGACTCAAACATTTTTATAGATGTATAGAACTTACTGAAATCACTAAAATTATATTTATGGATAAAGCAAACACTGATACATAGAATAGTTTGTACAATCTGTGTACATAGTTCAATGTTTACAATAGATATCAGATAGTTAAAAAGACAGATTGATTAGATTCTCTTATTAAAATCATAATACTTCCAGCATATTCAAAATATGGGCAAATAATTTACCAACAAAATTAAGCTTTTTCTGCTTTCGATTTAGTGTGCAGTTTCTCTCTTATCTGGTTTTCTTCTTCACACTGATTTCATTTCTCGCGATTTACCTCCGTCATGTTCGTTCGTTTGCAAATGGTACAGAAGCGTTATGAAGCTGGCAGGAATGTTTCCGAGCATTCTTCGTTTTGTTTTCGGCACGTCCTCACGTTGTCCTTGCGCTTCCCGCATGCCGTTACGGCCGGCTGTGGGCGTGGAACCACGCACGCCAGCCGGATGAAAACAAAAACCGAAGAACGTAGTCGCCTCCTTTACCAGCCGGCATAGCAAAATGTTCGCCGTTGACCACTGGCCCGCGCACTACGAACGCACGAGCACGGAATGGCAACCGGAATCCGACAACTGATATCCTGTCCTGATCGCTCGTTTTAGGACAATCGCATACTGGCCGAGCTCGAGCATCCACGCACAACCGGACCGATCATGTCGTCGGCGCTCGGGTCCGGCGGGCTGTCGAGCGTCTCGACCAGCCTCGGCCTGTCGTCGCATCAAACGCACCTTCACCAGACACCGTCGAGCCTCGCGTCACAGATATCGACCTCGGCGATGCTGAGCGGTCTGTCCGGGCTTACCGGCGCCACCATGCCCACTGCCGGTCCGCTCGGTATGAACGCGATCGGGCTCGGTGGTGGTGGAGCGGGCGGCGGTGTCAGTTCGGCAATGGCCGCCGGCATCAGCTCCATCACCGGGGGCGTCAGCTCGATGGGTGTAACGTCCAGCACCAGCAGCCATGCGCTGACCGACGGACAGTACAGCGCACTCACATCGTCAACCGGTGGGAGCAGCACGAACCACTACTCGACCAACGCCAACGTTTCGCCACTGCCAAGCCGGGCAAATCCAATGAGCACCACCATGCCACCCCTCTGCCAGGTGCCTTACAGAAAACTATCATTGTTTGTTGTGATTTTTTTGTTTTTGTCTATGCTCTTCGTTACCTCATCAGCACACCTTCATTCGTTCAATCATAAACCCACCCCTCATACACATTTCATCATATCATCTCACAGTATCTTGGCATCCTGCATCATTTCGTTGTATGTTTTCAATAGTTTTAAATTGAGGCAACATAGTAACAGGAATAAATAGAATTTTTATTTCAACAGACGAATCCTTTCGTCTACAAACGACCAGGCGTCTCCACGTGAAGCACCAGGCGTCTCCTTATAAAGCACCAGGCGTCTCCTTATGAAACACCAGGCGTCTCCATGTAGCCACACTTTTGCTGTAATTTACTAGCCCTTACCATTTGAATATCATTGCAAAAATAGCAACAAACTTAATTTTTCCAACCATCCGTTCCTTCATCCCTCCCGGTCCGTAACACAACAACCTAACACACACCTGGCAATGGTTGATCTTTTAATTGGTTCCAAAATCTTTACCATGAAACACAATTAGGTGTTTATCGAACTTGTGAAATGAAAGCTGAATAAACTCAGTACAGTGTTGAGTGAATTGATTAACACTGTCCTGCCACCGTATAATTTCAATTCAAGCCCATTCGACCAACTAGCTGCTGTTCGCGCTCTAACAAAAACATAAATATCAGGCGCAGTAGTTTTGCGTGACGCTCCTGTTGAACCCGCTAACTCAACATTCCCATCGCTAAGAAGTACCAACACGTATTCGATCCGTAGCTTAGCCGTATTCTTGAACTAGTTATCCCATTATCCCGATTTCGATTGCATGCCCGTAGCTAACCGATAAACCAAAGCCGTAGTGTTTGACTTCCGTACCGTACCACCTAGATCGAGGCACAGTCAGAATTACCATTTCTCCTTATTTCCATAGCTTCGTTTTTCCACCCCTTTTCTATCATCTGGTCCACTGTAATGGGCAGCAGCAGCTATGAGCGACAAATACGGGGTCTTTATTTTACCGATGGTTGTGTTTTATCTTTTACGGTATTGATGTATCTCAACAACGCAAAAAAAACCCCGGAACCCAGCTCAAATTCCAAAACCGCACCACCAAAAATCCGGCGCTTTGCCGTGCTGACCTTTTCCTCCTTCCCGGGCATTGTTTATGACAAAACACATCGCATAACTTTTTCGGCGCTGGGGCGATATTTTTATGTACATCAAAAACTTCTTAAGAGTATCAAAACCCGGGAAGGAACATTTTGCTGGCACCCACTTTTTCCCGCCAGCGATCCCGGCACTGATGGTCGTTTTTCTTTCGCATTTACTGTGGCTGCCGGTTGTGTGGTTTGGTTATAGATTCTTTTTTTGTTTACTTTTTTCGCGATACTGCTCGCTGCGACAAACAAAACCACTGCGGATGGCTACATTTAATAAGTACGTACCGGGGTTCGTTTGCCTGTCTTGGCTTCTTGTATCTCTTTGCGCCACACCCATTTATTGGTGCGCTGATGGGATGATTTTTCCGCCCCTGGTCGCGGTTCTGCAAAAACCATGGTGCAGAAATTCATTTACAGCAGCAAATGAAAATAGCAACGCAGCACCAGCTGTACCGTCCCGTTGGGCTATGATGTTCTTCCATCAGTCGGTCGTTTGGTGCTGGCAAACCGCAAAGATGCGTTTGCCTGGCAGCAGACCACACAAGGCAAACAGACGCGCACCCACTTCACCGCGCGCTTTCTTTCAATTATGGCGCAGATCTAATAAAATTGATTATAGAACGAGCATCCGGACGGGCCATGCTTTAAAGCGTGAATACACAATTCAACATCCGCTCGAAGCCTACGCTGAACCGACGGATGCCACTTAGCAGCGGCTCGGGCAGTTCGTCTTTTTACGCTTACAGCATTCCAATAAAAAGACGCTCGGAACTGGTTTATTGGATGGAAAATCTGACTCATGTTTACATCATTCGTCTCAATTAAAGACGGAAAGTGAAATGAAGCGCACGAACGATCGATTGTGTGCTGTTTCGAAGCGGATCTGTCGTGTGATTTGTTACAAATATCGGTTTGTTAGAAAGTAACGTGCAAAATCAACTTAAGGATAAAGAAAAACTATTCAACTAAAGTGTTTTTCTCTGCTCATTTTTGCTTTCAAAGCGTTATAATATCCTACTTTCCTATCCGTTTTGCCAAAACAATGTTTAAACCCATAGCAAGAAGGTCGACAATGAATCTTCACTTTGATAC
>KZ061709.1:187290-200006 GCA_002091835.1 Anopheles maculatus | reverse complement strand
GACCAGCCTCGGCCTGTCGTCGCATCAAACGCACCTTCACCAGACACCGTCGAGCCTCGCGTCACAGATATCGACCTCGGCGATGCTGAGCGGTCTGTCCGGGCTTACCGGCGCCACCATGCCCACTGCCGGTCCGCTCGGTATGAACGCGATCGGGCTCGGTGGTGGTGGAGCGGGCGGCGGTGTCAGTTCGGCAATGGCCGCCGGCATCAGCTCCATCACCGGGGGCGTCAGCTCGATGGGTGTAACGTCCAGCACCAGCAGCCATGCGCTGACCGACGGACAGTACAGCGCACTCACATCGTCAACCGGTGGGAGCAGCACGAACCACTACTCGACCAACGCCAACGTTTCGCCACTGCCAAGCCGGGCAAATCCAATGAGCACCACCATGCCACCCCTCTGCCAGGTGCCTTACAGAAAACTATCATTGTTTGTTGTGATTTTTTTGTTTTTGTCTATGCTCTTCGTTACCTCATCAGCACACCTTCATTCGTTCAATCATAAACCCACCCCTCATACACATTTCATCATATCATCTCACAGTATCTTGGCATCCTGCATCATTTCGTTGTATGTTTTCAATAGTTTTAAATTGAGGCAACATAGTAACAGGAATAAATAGAATTTTTATTTCAACAGACGAATCCTTTCGTCTACAAACGACCAGGCGTCTCCACGTGAAGCACCAGGCGTCTCCTTATAAAGCACCAGGCGTCTCCTTATGAAACACCAGGCGTCTCCATGTAGCCACACTTTTGCTGTGATTTACTAGCCCTTACCATTTGAATATCAGTGCAAAAATAGCAACAAACTTAATTTTTCCAACCATCCGTTCCTTCATCCCTCCCGGTCCGTAACACAACAACCTAACACACACCTGGCAATGGTTGATCTTTTAATTGGTTCCAAAAGCTTTACCATGAAACACAATTAAGTGTTTATCGAACTTGTGAAATTAAAGTTGGATAAACTCAGTTCAGTGTTGAGTGAATTGATTAACACTGTCCTGCCACCGTATAATTTCAATTCAAGCCCATTCGACCAACTAGCTGCTGTTCGCGCTCTAACAAAAACATAAATACCAGGCGCAGTAGTTTTGCGTGACGCTCCTGTTGAACCCGCTAACTCAACATTCCCATCGCTAAGAAGTACCAACACGTATTCGATCCGTAGCTATAGCCGTATTCTTGAACTAGTTATCCCATTATCCCGATTTCGATTGCATGCCCGTAGCTAACCGATAAACCAAAGCCGTAGTGTTTGACTTCCGTACCGTACCACCTAGATCGAGGCACAGTCAGAATTACCATTTCTCCTTATTTCCATAGCTTCGTTTTTCCACCCCTTTTCTATCATCTGGTCCACTGTAATGGGCAGCAGCAGCTATGAGCGACAAACTCGGGGTTTTTATTTTACCGATGGTTGTGTTTTATCTTTTACGGTATTGGTGTTTTTCAACAACGCAAAAAAAAACCCCGGAACCCAGCTCAAATTCCAAAACCGCACCACCAAAAATCCGGCGCTTTGCCGTGCTGACCTTTTCCTCCTTCCCGGGCATTGTTTATGACAAAACACATCGCATAACTTTTTCGGCGCTGGGGCGATATTTTTATGTACATCAAAAACTTCTTAAGAGTATCAAAACCCGGGAAGGAACATTTTGTTGGCACCCACTTTTTCCCGCCAGCGATCCCGGCCCTGATGGTCGTTTTTCTTTCGCATTTACTGTGGCGGCCGGTTGTGTGGTTTGGTTATAGATTCTTTTTTTGTTTACTATTTTCGCGATACTGCTCGCTGCGACAAACAAAACCACTGCGGATGGCTACATTTAATAAGTACGTACCGGGGTTCGTTTGCCTGTCTTGGCTTCTTGTATCTCTTTGCGCCACACCCATTTATTGGTGCGCTGATGGGATGATTTTTCCGCCCCTGGTCGCGGTTCTGCAAAAACCATGGTGCAGAAATTCATTTACAGCAGCAAATGAAAATAGCAACGCAGCACCAGCTGTACCGTCCCGTTGGGCTATGATGTTCTTCCATCAGTCGGTCGTTTGGTGCTGGCAAACCGCAAAGATGCGTTTGCCTGGCAGCAGACCACACAAGGCAAACAGACGCGCACCCACTTCACCGCGCGCTTTCTTTCAATTATGGCGCAGATCTAATAAAATTGATTATAGAACGAGCATCCGGACGGGCCATGCTTTAAAGCGTGAATACACAATTCAACATCCGCTCGAAGCCTACGCTGAACCGACGGATGCCACTTAGCAGCGGCTCGGGCAGTTCGTCTTTTTACGCTTACAGCATTCCAATAAAAAGACGCTCGGAACTGGTTTATTGGATGGAAAATCTGACTCATGTTTACATCATTCGTCTCAATTAAAGACGGAAAGTGAAATGAAGCGCACGAACGATCGATTGTGTGCTGTTTCGAAGCGGATCTGTCGTGTGATTTGTTACAAATATCGGTTTGTTAGAAAGTAACGTGCAAAATCAACTTAAGGATAAAGAAAAACTATTCAACTAAAGTGTTTTTCTCTGCTCATTTTTGCTTTCAAAGCGTTATAATATCCTACTTTCCTATCCGTTTTGCCAAAACAATGTTTAAACCCATAGCAAGAAGGTCGACAATGAATCTTCACTTTGATACTTCATCATTTTATGCCGACAAGGTCAAAACTCACTCTTTTTCTGCTCCTATTAGCACTAAAAACGCAAGGCCAAAATCGTTTTTCATACTTCTTCAACTTCCCACACACACACACACTTCCTGTACAAGCTCCAACGTTCGTCGAGCGGTCCTAAAAGATAGGATGATGTAATAACCGGCTCCTAACCGGTCGCCCACAGTACGATACAATGTAATGATTTGTAATGCATGCCGACGCTATTTCGCAACCAATTCTACCACCACGCTCCAGCTGGGCTACTAAACCAACTCCAAACGAGTTTTCTTTTCGGAGGGGGAAAAAACTGAGGCACTAAGGTTCGTGCTGCCACCAATCCGCACGCATTTGTACCGCTTGGCCGAGAGACGCTTGTAACGCGCACTCCTTTCTGCGATAAAAATTGTTTGTTGTTATTGTGCGCGGCTCAAAGCGTTGGCGCTTTGATTTATACTTCCGTTCCGGAGCCACAGCGACGCACAGCAATTCAGAGACAACAAAAAACAACACTTTGAAACTTTAACACACATGCACTCCATTCGCATGTTGTATAAAAAAAAACAGGCAGACTATCTCACCAGCCCAAATGCTTCAATCGATTTGGCTGCAGTGGTTGTGATGTGTTTGTATGTTTGTGTGAGTGTCCTCTGCTGCTTCGGATAAGCGGTAAACTGGTCCCTTGAGATATTGAATCATTTTCTATTCTTACGATCTGTGGCTTCTCTTCTCCCAAACAGAGGCTTAAGAGATACAACCATTAAGAGGCACAGGTTCGACAGACCATCTCCAGACAAATGAAAACATCCCATTCAAGCTGTTCCATCGATCCATCCCTTTGCCGAATGGTCAAACGGAAAGTGGTCCCCAATATCAATCGTGAATTCCCAACGCCTCACACAAATAATGCAACGTTATCAACACTGGACCAGCTTGTGAGGCCACTTACACTCTTACTGTGTCCGGGATGGGATGTCCATCGCTATTCCATAAATGTTGGATTTATTGTTCTCCCCCTTTTTTGTGTTACGTGTCTCATTTGTTGTGGATATGTGTGAGTTTATATGCTCTCCGCAGCCCGTATGGTACGTCACCATCCAGCATCATCGCTGTGGCTGTTTTTGTCCAGCAAACTTAAACATGTGGTTTGTGACGAAGAGTTGTTTGTGCTGATTTTAACCCATCCAAGCCTCCAATCTCCCTATCAAACTGGGATGGAAGGTGTCGGCAACATCGACCGTGCCATTTTTGGGATTGTTCAGCACACCATCCTGCGAACGATGAAAGCGTTCTGCTGCAGTTAATGAGTCGCTGATTGCTATAAAGATTTCACACCGGTCGAGCTTAAGTTTTTAATGGACTGCTGGTTACGACTTTTTGACAAGCCATTTGTGACCATTTATTGATCGTGCCGAGTGGGCGAAGAAAAGTGTTCCCAAAGTAAGGCAGGGGAATTAAAAGTTATGCAGATGTAAGCAAAGAAATGGAGAACCTGCTTAATGTCTTTGGTAAGGATGTTTAGTTGGACATGATAACCAGTAGGATAATTGTAATAAAAACAAAAGCTTGTGAAGTTTGTGAAGATTTGTGAAAAATTGTAGATCCCAACCAGTAATATACATATATCCTTCGAAAGACATTTGAAGTCATGATTTATCTGCTACAATTTTAACCAGGACTTAACATAACAGTTTTACTTCAAAAATTGTGAATTTTTCTGCAAGTTCCGTCCTTTTTCCGAAACAAAATAGGCGTAAAATATTAAATACTTCCATAGATATAAAGATTTTCGCTTATATGGCCATGTATTTTTTCCCACATTATGTGGACACTCTCACACTCAGATGGCCTAGTTTGCTTGTCGTAGTATGCAACCCTGGTCCAAGACTAGCGCAGATACAAGTGATGCTGCTAACACACTCGCTCACTCACACATACACACACACACACACACGATGCCACTAACTTTATGACGCACGTTGCGATTCTGCATACTGAAGCCTTCCCTAGGCACCGCTCATCACCATTGTCAGGAAGCTGTGCTGCTGACGCTTTCTGGCCCAAAAAGCGCTCAAACTCACGAACCAACCGTAAACGAGGCCAAAACGTGTTCGATTTGCTTGATAAAAGCATAACATCGGCAAACGCAGGACACAATTTCTTGCCATCCTTTTAAAAAGCGCAAACCCCTGCCAGTTGCGAATAGTCCACCAGTCCGGTCTGTAGTGTAGCACGTCCGGGCCGGGACGAAATTATCTCACAAAAAGCTGTGTTTCACGCATTGTGTACTCACACACGCACCCATACACACGCAAAACGTTCACTAATAGTTGTCAGCCTGTCGGTGGGGCTACCATCACTTTTGCGCGTGGAGTAGTTCTTCCGTACGACATTTAATTAACCAAACTGGCTCCTGTTGCCACCATTGCGGTGCCACCCGACTTCCAGAAAGTACCGGTGCGTGTTGAACGATGTAGTTGTAGGTGCCAGTGCGTGCGTGCATGCGTGTGCTTCATGTGTACCGAGCGTGTGTGTGAATGAGTGGTTTGTGATTGCGATGAATTTTCCACCGGTTCCGCTGACGCGCGGCTGGAAACCGTGAAGAGCGGGTGTGTGTGTGTGTGTGTGTATTCCTGGATGTCTGGCGTTAGCGAAAGGATCAGATTTGGCGGCCGTGTAAGAACCTGCGAGGGCAAACACTACACCGTACCGAGTGCTACGCTGTAGACACACAAAGCACATACAGTCAAATATTTGTTTAACAAATATTTCCACCCCCCCAAAACCATTGCCGATTTAAAGCAACGCAGTAAGTGTGGGGCGTTTGTTTGGTTGATTGTGTCGAGGTAAGAATCATGATTTCAAATTTCGCCACGCGTCTACCATGTCTTATTGAATGTTGGTGCGATATTGATTTAAACTGACGAGTGTTACAAAGTTTGCGTGTTTGTTAGAATATCGGATAGGAAGACGATTGAGCAGAATTCGTGTCTTCCTAGATTATAGCACTGCTTCTTAAATGAACCTTCTGTGACAATGAATTGTTACTACATTTAGTACGAGACTGTAATCAACCTGGTATGGCTGTTTTTGGTTGTTTGAAAATACTCATAATACTCTTCTAAAGGAATGAGGATCACTGCCATTCTCAATTATAGATCAATAGTTCCTAGTCACACACACGCCTAAGCCTATCAAGTGATCAACATTAATACCTCGCATACCATCATCCGTTTCTGCAAAGCGCCCGCACAAACAAATTCCATTATGAATTTATGTTTCAAATAATCACCGAACAACGAACCGTTCCGCTTAGAATGCTAACCACTTTTGCATTGATACTCATCTGTGCCGGGCGACCAGCTTCATTCATTGGAATTTTTAATCTCGAGCGGTACGAGATCCGGTGCTACTAATACTTACTCGTACACACACACATGAGGATTGTTTGGATACGTATACACACACACGAGGCGACTCGTTATACGGCAAATATTTGAGTGGTTGAATGGTTTGTCTGACTGGTACCCAATTCTCTGAGCACCGTCATTTCTTCCGTACCAAACACAAGCGCAAGCCCCATTTCCATATTCATGACAATTTTTCACAAAACCCTCATTTGAATTCTGCCCGGTCGGCCCGGTCGGCCTTGGACTGGACCGTTTTGACGCACAGTTAAGCATCGTATCTTATTTTATTTCTAATTCTTTCTTTCTTTTTCGGGTTTCGGTCACCGGGCGCCACATTTTGATTGGATCCGTTGTTGGGGAAAGAGAGAGAGAGAGAGAGAGATAGGTGTTGGCTCACTGTCAGCACAGCCAATGCGACGAGGAATGTAGTTTGTGATAGTTTACTAAGCAGGATTTTAGTTTTTCCTTTTGTTATTATCGCCTCCGAATTCCATTTCATTCATTTCATTGTACATCCGCCACCCATCGTCATGTTCAGCCCATATCGTATAATCATCGCCATAGCTGCACCCATAACATAACGTGTATGTCGCATACGCGTACAGATGCCAGACATTGTCCGCATTGAAGTGTATGTGTGTTTTCTTTTTTTCGGGCGCTGTCTGCATTCCTTTTGCCACAACGATGGCGAACCGCAAACGTACCTGTGCGTCGCCACGGTGACTCCACACTCCAAGCACAAAACTTGCCGCTTGCTAACATCTTATGTTTATATCTGTGCTCTTCTTTTCTCTCTTCGTTCTCTTGTTCTCTTCCGTCATTCGGCTCGGCTGCGTAGAGTACGACCATGCCCGTCCTGTCGCTACACAACACACACTCGATACCGTCGGGTTCGGCTAGCTACACGCTCGGGCTGAGCGTTGCGCCGGTCGCCTCATCGTATACGTTCCCGACGCATTCGGCCACGACCGGTGGGCTAGCGAGCGTGCTCGGCACCACGTCCGGCGTCACCGGGGCGGGCGTTTCCGGGCTGAGCGGACTGGGCAGCGGGTTGGGGGCAGGGACCGGACTTAATCTTACCTCGACCAACCCGCTCACCAGCACGCTCGGCACCAATCTGACCAACTACAACACCAGCTCGTCCTACTCGACCTATACCAACCCGCTGCTGAGCGGTACCGGTGGCATCAGCTCGAAGCTCAACATGAAACCGCTGGACGAGTTGGACCTGCTGACGCGCTACGGTCAGCGTGGCGGCACACCCTGCTCACCCATTCCGCCCGCCAACTGGGGCCTAGATAGCTATACCGGAATCGATGGCGTGAATCCTGCCTTCATGCACACCCAGAACCGATCACTCATCGGGATGGAACTGGACGGTAAGGGATCTCCCGGATAGCGAAGTTGCTCTACTGCTTCTCCTCATACGCATATCTTCCTTTCCGCTAGCACGATCCCACGGTTTAACTCTTAACGGTACCGGAGAACCTCAGGTCGACATGCTGGACATACCGGGCAAGGGCCGATGTTGCGTGTTTATAGCACGATTTTCGTACGATCCACCAGAGTAAGTATAGGGATAGTCGGTATTGCAAACGCGTCCCCTATCGTTACTATCTAATCGTATAACCGTTCCATATCGTCCCTACTGGTACAGTGTGGAAGGTTCCGAAGGTGAGCTGGCGCTATGCGCAGGTGATTACTTATTAGTCTGGGGCAATGGGGAACCGCAAGGTGGCTACTTTGATGCGGAGCTGCTAGACGGTCGGCGAGGTCTCGTGCCAGCATCGTTCGTACAGAGACTAGTAGGTAAGTGTTTTGGCTGCGTTCGTCGTCAAAATCACCATCCGGATGATGCTCTAAACTTCACATTACGTTCGCACCAGGGGACGACCTGTTAGAGTTCCATCAGGCGGTAGTGTCAACGTTACGCGATGCAGACGACGCCCCGATCCCGCTCGATCCGGCACCACTTCCCTCGAGCAATCCGCTCATACCGCACACATCGGAAGACCTGGCACGGATTAGTGAAACACACACCGACCTAGGTCAGGATTTGGACGATGAAGCCGACACAGGTAGGTCTGCACTCTCGCTTTAACTCTCCAAGGATCGAAAGGATCCGAGGTCTCGCGCCTAGCGTGTCATCTGTTCTGTGGCTTCCCTTTTTCCGAACCCTCGTTCTTTCCTGCCCTACTACTCTTGTTTGATGTACCACTCTTCTTACCTTGCACCTGCGCCCCTTAACTGTTGACACCTGTCTGTAGCAATATTGCCTGCATATTCTGCCCCATCTCTGTCTCTCTCTCTTTTCTTGTGTGTGTGTATGTGTGCGTATGTGTTTTTACTGTGCTTCTCTACATCTTTCCACGTGTGTTGTGTCTATATAGATCAACATTTTCCCCCCTTACCGAACGATCAAAGTAGAACGCTTGTTTAACCAACTCAAATGAAACATTCCATAGAAAAATAAAACCATTCTCACAGCAAGCAACAAACACACACACAAACACACGTTCAAGTTCACTCAGATAGCTCACTGTTTGATTAGGGCTCCCTACATGAAACATATGGAAAGAGAGTGAGAGAGAGAAACAAAAGTGAAGAATAAAACCCAAACTTTGCTACTGCAACAAACTTTTCTCAGACAAATGAACGCAATGGAACGCAAAACACCGCACAACAGCAAATACACGTACCGGGAACTTTGCCCATCGTGAAAAAGATGAATTTGCTAGAAGAAGTAGCTCTCCGTACTTACGAAACGATAAACGGTACTAGGGATGTTCTAGGAACAAGAATAAAAAAGATTTCCAAATCAAAGACAGGCAAGGATAAATTGGCTACACATACACAGCAGAGCCTTGTCGCAAGAACTTTATTTCTCTTTGATTGGCCGTGAATATCATTTTCAAATTTATTTATTTTTTTACTCTACATTTTTTAGTTACTTTATGAAATTTAAGGAATAGTCAATAGAAAGAATAAAATTCTTCATGTTATTTTTTGCCACGCTATCGAATAAGAATCTAATTAAAACAGCTGAACCTTTGTATGCTCTACAATTGAGCACAAAACAAGGAACAAAAATTTTATCGGGACTGGTTTGGTATTTAGTACACAAACTAACCTCAGCTTACAAGAATCCCTGTCTGCATTCCGGTCTTGCTTCTTTGCCCATTTCCAAGAAAAAAGAAACCCCTACGGAAAACATATTCTGCATATTCGAGACTTGGTAGAATTTTTTACATTCTGCTTCCTTTTGCAGTTGGAAATTTTCCTTCGTGTAAACACTTTGCGTCATTCGTGCACCGTTTTCCGATGTCCGTCAGGGAGATCAAAGCTTGTTAATTTTTTGTTTTACTTTTGATTTTTATTTTCTTCCTACAAGTGAGAGAGGGTTTCACTTTATTGGCTTTATTATGTGTAAAAACTTTTAAACCATTAACAGAACTATGTAGCTTTACGCAATCGTAAGTTAAGTGAGGTTTGAATAAGTAAAATATTTATCGATAGAACAACAATTAATTTAAGGATAAAATGCAAAACTTCATAATTTAAATGGTTTGCTATAAAAAAATACCCAAGCGATAAAAATTAAGATTATACCGTGAGTCAGTTGAAGATAAACAGATAAATATTCTAAAATATTGTTTTCATACTTTTAAATTGTCTGCAAAGATATTTAAACTTCAAGAAATAAACATGACTTCGACAAGTAAACAATATATTAAAATTTAAGAAATTAATACAAAACCTACCCGACTAGTTCCTCTGTCGCCCTTTGCTTCTACTTTCAAACCCTTTGCAAACATTTTACATGGAAATTGTTTTTTGGTCTAATAACCCACAGAAAACATTACATTTTTCCGTTCATTCTTTTTATTCACCACCGAGTAGGGTTTGGCTTAGCTCCAACAAACGACAAACACCAGAAACAAGAAGCCCAAAAAAAGGTTGAATATTCAAACATATTCAAACTGCATAAGAAGTTGTCAGACATTTAGGGGACGTAGCTGGTCTTTCCCGCGCTTACGCTCAAACCTTGTACCAGCGTGTTCTGTAACGAAGGTTTTCTGGGTGGAAAGTTTCGTTACGTTCCGGTTTTTATTCTCCTTTTTTGGTTTGGGCGGGACTCAAGTCACCCGATGTTACTTTACCAGGATGCGCACTCGGTCGGTTGGTTGGCATTTGCTGATGCCTTACATCGAATTTCCTTCCGTGATGAACCTGGTTTCCCAATAACACTGGCACAAATCATAGTTATGGTGCCTGACATGGCATAATATTTTATTCGATGTTTTTTCGAAACGAAACCCATGCACCCAATGGGTTGCGGTGCACTTGGAGTTGAAGTTTTATCGTGTTTTTATTTACCGTATCGACATTGCACAAAATGAAAACTGACATCGGTTGAGCAAACCGTCGGGTGCCACCACGTGTGCCTGTTTCTGTTGCTGGATTGTTTATGCGAAAACCGACCGTACATACTTGCCCTATCCTTGAGCTATCCGAGGCATGGCAGGTACGGTGCGTGCTCGGTGGGAAGCTTTATGTCACGCCGGGGCGAAAAGTTTCGCCCTCCGGATAAAAACCACCCTCCACGAAACCATGTCAAAGTGTTCTTATTAATTTAAATCCCACGTGACATGCTGACGCTCAGGACGTCATCATGCTCACGCTTGCTGCACACCGGTTCCCACACAAAGAAAAAGCACTGCACACACGGCAATAACGAATCTGCTTTAACTGATTCCTTTCCTACCGTATCGTAGTAGCAAAAACGGGCTTTGTCACATCTGCTGCACACATGACAACGGTGCCCGCTATCTAACTCTCTCTCGCTCTCTCTCGTGGGATTTCTGCCGAAAGCAAATGGTGGCACAATCCGAACAAATAGTTTCATCCGGTAGACATACTTTGCAGAAGAATCTCCACCCACCGTTGAAGATGCTGTGGGTTTGCGGATGCCTTTTCTGCTCGGCTCGTGTGGGAGTTGCAGTGCAGACGGTGGAACAATTGGGACTGGAGACTTTTCCACACATTTAAAATCTTCAACAATTTGGTCTTTTTATTTCTGTAGATGTATTACGTGCCTTTCTTTCGCGAAACACAGAATCCGCGTTCGCGGGTGACCTTCTGGGTATTAGATTCAGAACAGTTTTACAAGTTAGAGTTACGCCGGTGCAATGCATTGTCGTCGAATGATTCTTTGTTGTTTAAAGCACATCCTACTGTCAGCAAACAAGCTGTCCATGGTGGAGGGTTAGAATAATAATCTATTTCATGCCAACCACATACCAACATAACCCCGGGGGCTGGACATTCGCCAGAATCACCAGTTCACCGTGCGCTGCGGTTAAGACGTGCAATATCCGACATAAGAAGGAAATGACTCTGGTCCAACACTCGTGGTGCAATTCTTTTTCGAACGTTAATTTGATTCGAGCATTCCATTGTGAAAGCAATCCTTGAGGTCTCGCAGCCAACGAAGAACTCGTGTGCGTGCTTGTGTGTTGATCCTTAGAAGCAAAGGTAACGGCTACAACGGTATACGACACGCCTAACCGTAGTAGGCACCGTGAGGGTTACGCTGATACCTTCCGGCCTCATACCACCCATCCATCCGAGGTTGAACGAACGAGGTGTTGAATGCGACAGATAAATAATTGGAATTTTACACTCGTGTACACACCGGCTCCGACTCTTTCAAAAGCATAAAACGTTCAAAAGCTATGCCTCTGGTTGTCGTTTGGTTTGTGCAAAACCCACCGCTCTCTGTCCCACCTTCTTGGAATCTTGCTGAAAGGCAAAGCAGCCGAAGAATGGGGATGTGGATTTCACGCGCGCAAAAAAAAATAAACGGGAAAAGAAACTTCATCCCCATGTCCATCGGCATGTCACTGCCGGCTCAACTGTCTTCTGGTAGGTCGTATCCTTACATCTTTTGTCACTGTTGAGCCACTCCTCGGGTGTGCCGCCTGGCGTACCGTCCTAAATCGCGTGTTAGTTGTCAGTGCATGTTTCCTGTCAGTTTCACTCCGACCGTTCCAGCAGTGTGTGCTGGGGACTACGAGAAGTAGTAGTATAGGGGTGTTGGTATGGTTTTTTCCTCTCCATTTCCACCCCGATATGCATATATTGTGCCACATGATGTACGTGTTTGACGCGCTACAGTAACAACACCGCCCAATCCCAACGCCACGATAGCGAACGGGTCCGACCGGTGCTCCGTTTTTGCTCGTTATCTTTCCGACTACAATATGTTACGCTCGCGCACTGCCTCAATCGAGCGTAGTACGGTGAAAGGAAACAAAGGACAAGGAAAGGTTGTTTTTTTTTTTGCACAAGCCACTCACCAACGCCATCACACCACCATTATGGTACCGACCAATATGGCCGACCTTATGACTTGCGGAAGTTTCACGGGAGATGAACGGTAGCGCACGGAAACCACAGACGCGAATGGTATCACCTTTGGTGGTGATACTTTTTGAACGGTTGCAATAAATCTTACATTAAAGCCATCATACTCACCGGCGCACCGGCACCATGGAAGATGTAGGCAACAACACTAAACAAATCACGAGACAATGGAGAACCCTACGACCTCAAATTGCCATTTACTGCCCATTCCTGC
>KZ061709.1:182551-187257 GCA_002091835.1 Anopheles maculatus | reverse complement strand
CCTGCTGACAGGCGAACTCTCGATGCAAAACAGATCGGTGCTCACCTCACCTAGCCGGAAGATAACCATTTTTCATGTTACACGCCATCCGGCCATATATCGCGAGCGAAACCGGGCCGAGACAAACCATTAAGCCTGCCTGCCGCTGAATGCATACCCGTCGCCTAACGGTGCGGTTTGAAATGTGTTCAATTTTTCTTTCTACACCATCTCGGTCTGGTATGGTGGCTGCGTCGAAGAAGCGTCGAGTGAGAACGCATCGGAAATCCAAAGTGATCGTCCGGATCGTTTACGCGGTGTAACGGGTGCAATGGGTAGAACATGAAGGATTTGTCACCAATGGCGATCGTTTAGCTTGGTGTGGTGAATACGGTGGTGCGCCACAGCACCGTATTGAATCGATCAAGCTGATGGAGGGACAGTTACGATGTGCAATATTTCAAATAAATTACTTCGTCTGACATTGTGGGAAAAGTTGTGCTTTTATAGTACTTTTGTGTGTTGACCAAAATTGATGTTGGATTTGTACGTTCAAAGTTGAGATTTGATATTGATAAGGGAAGTATAAAATATGGCGCCTCAATTTAAATCAATTTTTAATCATTGCTCTTTAAATTGCGATTTTCCATTAATGCTGTAAGAATGGAGAGCATCCATAAACTATTTAACGCACTTATGAAACCATTGCATTAAAGACTTCATAAAAAAAGATACCTCGACTTATCACTGAGCGACTGGAATATCGAATACATCAGCTCTCTTATTGGACTCTTTATCCGGGATGTTCCGTTCATAACAAACTACGTTATGGATCAAAAATATGAACAATAAAACACATTTAGTTGTAACGATTCAAAGAACTTCAATTCATCAATTTCAATCAATACTTTCTTCCTAGAACAACACTATCAATTCGATTTTTAAACTGTAGTAACAGCATTCTATGTACTTCTTCCTAGATAATAGATTAAAATTTTTCTATTCGTACTGCAAGAGAACTTTTTGCATGCAAATCGGTCAACCAAAGTTCGATGTCGCTGATCGATATAGCATCCTTCATGTCACTGTAGTTCTCTGTGTAATCAGTGTAAGTAATCTCTACTAGCATCCACTATCTGCTCGTTCTGTCTCTCTGTGTGTTTGTACGATATGAACGTTCCATCTATTGCGTTTGTTTGTCGTGAGCGAAGGGTTGTCTACGCCACTATCGTCCTCGGTCTCTGTCCCTTTCCCCTTGTATCCTTTGCCGAACCACGTTGCCGCAGCTAGCGCCGAACTAATGTTCTCCGTGTTAGTTCCTGCACCGAAGCACCTAACCCTGGAACGGCAGCTAAACAAGAGCGTACTGATCGGCTGGTCCCAGCCGGATCCACCGATGTGCAATCAGATCGAGAGCTACCACGTGTACGTGGACGGTGTTCTCAAGGTGACGGTCAAGGCAACCGAACGTACCCGTGCCCTCGTAGAAGGCGTCGATTCCAACCGAGTACGTATCCACACTCACGCACATAATCTGCCGGAACTGTGCGACACCGTGCTAATCGCGAGATGCTGTCTTTTCTGTCCCACAGCCACATAGGATTAGTGTGCGCAGTGTGACGCAGAACCGGCGAACATCGCGTGACGCTGCCTGCACAATGATTATCGGCCGCGACACGGCACACCTAGGACCGTCGGCTGTACGGGCTACGAACATTACCTGCTCCAGTGCGATCATCTCCTGGCTACCGGCGAACTCCAACCATCAGCACGTCGTCTGCGTGAACAATGTTGAGGTGCGAACGGTTAAGCCGGGCGTCTACCGGCACACCATCACGGGTAAGTTGGGACAGCAGCCGATCAATGTTGGGCATGCAATACAATATCTTCTCTCTTTACGGGGACACAAACAGGTCTAGCTCCAAGCACACAGTATCGTGTCACGGTGCGGGCAAAGCATCTGAGAGCACCGGGACAGCAGCAGGCACCACCAGCCGGACCACCGCCAGAGGAAGCTCCCGGAGCGTACACCGACTTCCGCACCCTAGCCAAAGGACTGCCAGATCCGCCACAGGTAATGCTTGTTCGCCCTGCCGCACTGCACTGCACAACGATCGTTGCATTGACCACGTCACTCTCTTTCTCTCTCTCTCTCCCTCCTCATCTCTCTCCGTTGGTTTTTTGTTTATTTCTTGTGTTATCCTCCTTCACTCTCTGACTCTCTCTCGCTCTTTCTCTCTCTCTCTCTCTCTCTTGGTTTCTATCTTTATCTATCCGTTTTTTTATCCAACGCGTGTTTCACTTCCGCTCAGGAGATCCAAGTCGAAGCTGGACCACAGGATGGTACGCTGCTCGTGACCTGGCAACCGGTAACGCGTCCACCCTCGTCCGGCCCGGTCACCGGGTACGCTGTGTACGCTGACGGTAAGAAGGTAACCGACGTCGACTCACCGACCGGCGATCATGCCCTCATCGATATCGGCAAGCTGGTAGGGTTGAACCCGCGTGCCGTCACCGTGCGGACCAAATCGCGCGACTCACAGTCAGCGGACAGCACACCGACAATGATACCAAGTAAATATTCTACCACCAGTTTCGGTTTTTCTTTTGGGTTTTGTGTTCGTATCTTTCGTTCTCGGCGTTTGCAAATGCCGCCCCAACCACACAGCACACCGTATCGAGCGATCAAGCTATGGTCCGGCTTCGTGATCGGTTTGCTGTAACGGTTGACTGACGTATCTATCTTTAGTTTAGTGTGCGTGAATGGAATGAGTGTTGTTTGCTCGGTAGTACACGATTTGTAGCACCCGTTCCTTAAAGCACCATCTCGGCACCACAGACGGCCGAACAGAAACAAACATTCACGAAACTGCTGGGGGAAATTCAATTGAACCTGTCCGAAGCTTGTTTCCGTATATTTCGTTGTGGTGCCGACATTGTATCCTTCCGACACGTGTCCTAATCTATCTGTCCTGATCCTTCCGCTCACTACTCTCCGCTCAACCTATCAACAACATACGCTATCGTAAATCATCGTCACCTTCAACCGACATGTAATTTCTTCGATTCGTCACTCATTAGTTTAGCAAGTTTTGTGTTTTTATGTTTAATGTACATTTAATACTTTGCTCATTGTTTTATACCCATCCTCTAAGGTGTCAGTTCATGCATTCGTTTACGGTTGTTAATACAGATGTCACAACAAACAAACCAAACCATATACCAGCGACATTATAGTTGAACCCCTACTGGTAGTATTCGATGCTGTGTGTCAGCTCACTTTCACAACTGTTTGTAAACTGTGTCACTTACCTTTAACTACCCGTTGTCGTTGTACAATGTGTAGAAGCTAGAACCATTTACACACGATGTTAAGAACACGCTAACCGAATTAATCACTAATTAAATACTGTACTTAATAAACGTCCTCAAAAACCACTAACACACGATGTGAAGAACTTGTACTCTGATAGCCATCAAACAAATCATGTTCTATATGGGTGCTCTGTCAACTTTCTGGTGTCATTTAGATGGTATCAGAACTTAACTCTGATATTTCTAATAAATTTATGCCTTGACAAAAGAAGAAAAAAACCTTGAAAATATCTACCCTGCAGTTAATCGTATTGGTTACGCGTCACTTGCTATATATAAGGCACGCCGTACAAAACTTATTCGTTATATTACCTGTTTGAGACTATCACACAGGCCACCTCAATACAATTCTATTAGGTTATTCGTGTCTGATGTCTTGATCATCGCATGACGAACAAGCAAGACCACTTTTTAAGTTACTCTGCTCATCGGTAACGCTGCTAAAAGAATATAATTCAAAGTCTTGGTTGATAATGTATGCCGGTCGCTGCCAATAAAAACGCATTACCCTTGCTATACCACAAGTTGCTTGTTGCTAGCTTGAAGGTGATGTGGTAGGACTAGTCGTCACTCACCAATGAAGCGGCGCAATATTGAATGGCTAAATGATAAGCTCATGATAAAAAGATGATGTCACTTTGATTTGGATGTTTTAACTTTGGAACCAGTTTCAGTCAACTGTCTGAAAGCGCTGAGCAAAAATACGTCACAACATCTCAACTCGATCTTCCATGCCAAAAGCATCACGTCATACGACAACCGGTGCACCGAAACGCACCAAAAGTCCACGCTTTTCGTTGGCACGCGTCGTGTCGGTGTATATGTTACACACCGACACTGGGGGCTCGCTTAAAGAATGGACAAACGTCATTTAGCGATGGGCTAATCACGTCATTTCACAATGGCGGCTCTCTCAATTCTTTTTTGCATTCGCTCACTCTCGCACCCGGTTGCAGACCCTCTTTGGATGATTAAGATGCGGCTCGCACCAGTTTCTAGCCGAATGTCCAGTGAATCGTACGCTTTTTGATTGTTCCAATCGAATGACGTGTAGTATTCGACTCGTTTAGTTGGTGGAGACATTTGAAGGGCAAGATATAAAGGCATCTAGCTTTACATCGTTTAACATGTGAGTGTTGTTTTGCAACTGTGCAGAAATAAAGCTTTAATTTTCGTGTGTTACCTTAAACAACGCCGGCTTTGACACTTGTTGATTTGCGTGTGTGTGTTCGGCTGTGATGTAGCGTCAACCTTTTCTTTTGTCGTGTTGTCCTTTGTTGGGCGTTGCATCACGAAACGTTATCTCTTTTCGTGTTGCGATGTGTAAGTGCGTTGGAAACACAAAATAAATC
>KZ061709.1:147551-180051 GCA_002091835.1 Anopheles maculatus | reverse complement strand
GTTTAAACTTAAAAAAACTCTTTCTATTCAAGACTTTACATTAACTGTTTCCATTAACTTATGATCTGCTGTCCAATCACGCCTCCCTTCTATCTCTTTATACTAAACTGGCTCAAGCTCTACCAATATGTGTTTGTGTGTGCGTGTGTATTTATTTGTGGCCGCTGCTTTGTGCCTTTTTGTACAATAATCGTTTACATCTGTACATATAGCATATGCGATCAGCATTATTGTCCTTGTTGAATAGTCTTACCCGTTTGCCCCCAAAACTTCACCGTCGTACGGAGACTCTTCTTTCCCGTCCTAAGCCCAACCACATTTGCAGTAACTTGGTGACACCATTCCACACAGCAACACAAACCCCAACCACCGCATGGCTATGTAGTTTGACGTGAACACGCTTCGCCCCGGTGCAGCAGTTGAGAACCGTTGAAATTCACAAACTTTTGTTGACCATACACACGCCCCCTGGGACAAATATCCCAAGTCCAAAGGCTACACAAGATGGTGCACTAGTCAATCAGCTCTACGTGATGTCATCGTTGGTAAACCCGTAGTTGGCATCACGCCCAGAGTCATGAGTTCTGCAGCAAGTTGCAAACCATTTGTAAATAGTGCTAGTGGATGTGATGTATTATCAAAGCGTCAAAGCTGTATAGTAGACCACGCATCGAATCTTTCCTACAGCGGAAGTCACGTTACATCGTCAAGAACACCAGTAGTGCCAGTATGTTCCACAAGTCGCCGAAGCTGTTGTTGTTTGTTTTTCTTCCCCATTACATCATTTCGTTCCATCCTGATGCGTACCGTTGGCGATCTTTGTAAATTCATCTCCAAGTGACATGATAGTGGTATACGAACTGTAATGCTGATTGCTTTGTTTTGCTCCTCAGTTTCGTGTACTTTCCGTTTCAGTTTCAGTTGCTCCGCGGTAATGATGATGATTAAATCGGCCGTTCTTTATATGTATACATATATATGTGTGTGTGTCTTGTACCTGTATATGCTTGCAACAATTGCAGCGATTTGATGTTGTATGCCGTTGAGCAGTTTGCGTATGAAATTCATTCATCTTCCGTCTCCTCTCACAATGTTATCGTAAACCATGTACATGCGGGTGCATATCTTGCTATAATAATACATTCTCACTATCTTATCACTTCCCACTACACTGTCGCAACCCGTCGGCTGCATCGCAGGGCTATCGCAATCAGGGTATGGCCGGTAATCCAGCCGGACGGCAGCAGAACCCGCAAGGACCAAACCAACAGTACTACGGTAATACCGGTCCGGGACAATCGCAGCAACCGGGTATGGGCGGCCAGCAGCAACAGCAGCAACCGGGCATGAATCGGAACCCCAACCAGCAACGGCCCATGAACCCGAACCAACCGATGCCCACCCAGCAGCAGCAGCAACAGCAACAGCAGCAACAGCAACAACAGCAGCAACAAAGAATGGCACAGGGTGGCGTTGGTCCTGGACAGCAGATGACGGCACAAGGAATGCAACCGTGTCCACCGCACCTGATCGGTGCGTCCAAGAAACCGAGATATTTTCTCGCACTCTTCGATTACGATCCGGCCACGATGAGCCCGAATCCGGACGCATGCGAAGAAGAGTTGCCGTTCAACGAGGGTGACACAATCAAGGTAGGCGTTCGACATCCGATAACGTGTTGACAGCAACTGACACGCTCCTATTCTCTTTCTCTCTACCAGGTGTACGGTGAGAAGGATCCGGACGGTTTCTACTGGGGCGAGCTGCGCGGTCGCCGTGGTTTTGTGCCACACAACATGGTCCAGGAGATTGAGGACGGTGCCCAGGGTGGTGTGGGTCCGTCCGTGCGTGGCATCAGCCGCGAACGTTGGGGTGACATCTACGCCAACATGCCGGTCAAGCGAATGATCGCACTGTACGATTACGATCCGCAGGAGCTGAGCCCGAACGTGGATGCCGAGGTGAGGCCCTAGACTAGCACGTATCTCTCATGCCATATATATGTGTATACTGCTCATGCCAATCTGAATGTGTTCCGCACTCGGGTTTAAAGACACCGGGACACCCACCGTCTATCCTGATCTGCTACCATTCCGATGGTAGTCGATACCACTTTCACACATACCGACAAACGATCACTCACAGAGAGAGAGCAGGTACATTGCGTTTTTGTAGGCGTCGCGGATACCACCAGACAGGGACCACCAAAAACAAAAACCCACGTTTGGTGAAGCGATCTCTTCAAGTCATTTTGGAGAAGCGGTTGCCATAGGTGTCAGTTGTTATTCTTCCTTGGTATTCCCCGTTTTCCGTTCTGTCCTTTCTTTCGCTGCATGCTGCATGTTTGCTTACTGACTTTTCAATCACGATTACTAGTACCTATTTCTCTATCACCTAGCGATATGCCCACGAGAAACGTCTAGCGATTCTTGCCGATTAGACTTAGCGTGTGTGAGTGTGTATATGGGAGACCATGTTCCCACAGCTCTCGCAACAGAAAACTGGGGTTAGCCATGCCAAAAAAAAAAAGAAAAGCATACAAAACAAATCGCAAATCAAACACCAATCACCAACCAAGCCAACTGTCGAGGCCCGTTTGTGGTGCGCTCGTTGCGACCCACCCAAGACCCACCCTAAGATCAGTGAACCACCCAAAATTCATCCCGTAGTGGCATTCGTAATTGACTTATGTGGCTCTACCCCAATTTCTTTCCCACTCCCCACTCACTGCAGGTGGAACTGAGTTTCCAAACCGGTGCCGTCATACTAGTGTATGGCGATATGGACGAGGACGGTTTCTACATGGGCGAGCTGGACGGGGTGCGCGGGCTGGTGCCGTCCAACTTCCTCACGGAAGCGCCGGACCAGTACAGCCAGCAGGGCCCGGCCGGCAACAACCTTGCCCAGCGCACGCTCAACAGCAACAACAACCGCGGCCGAGGGATCGGACCGGGGGCCCGTGGGCCTCCGCCGCCACCGCGGGACGCCATGATGGGCGGCATGGGTGGCATGAGCCAACGGGGTCCGCAACGCAAAGGTACGTTTCTGCTAGCTAGTTTTCGCTCCCGTTACGTTTTTTCGGTAGTGTTCGAAACCTGTTTTTCTAAAGTTTTTCGGTTTGTTTCCGGTTCTATTTTTTGTTTGCTCTCCCCCGGTTTCCGGACAATTGAGTTTTATCAACCCTGAACGTTCATTTTGTTTTTCTCCTGACAAAGTTTACCCCCGTCTGTGCCGTTTATACTAACTATTTTGCTACTGTCTCTCTTTTATCTGCTAATGAGTCTGTTTTCATCATAATAGACTCATGTTTTTCTCACACCTTTTCAACATATGTGTCTTTCTATCGTTATTGTTTTCTTAACTACTCTCATTCACTACTAAACGCCATTGTTTTATTTCAACCAAATTTTTGCTTTTCTTTTATTATCTAGCTTTTTATGGGTTAATGAAATCCTCTTTTCTTTTCCACAAACTTTTGCCACATTAACTTTGCCTTCTTTTGTGTTGTTGTTTTTTTTCCTTCATTTATCTCGTTTACATTTTAATTTTTGTTTTTTTTTTTTTGCTTTCTACATCTTGCTAGTGCAATTTATGAGGCATTTTTTCTCACTATTGCTAACGATTCTTGAAGTTTCCAATGTATTCATCAATTGCATACATTTTTATTTCATTACCTTAATTATATTTCAACCAGCGTTTTCACCTGCATTATCAACTCAGTTCTTAAAGCTAACAAGCTTCATTTTTCATCCTCTTTTAATAAAGTATGTCCCATTATGTCCCATATAGTGGTACTGCTGCCCTACATAACCTACAACTTTTGTGAACGAATAACAATTCTTTCCTTCCGAGTTGTTTCCCCCGCGTTATGGTTTAGAATCTTCCCTTTTCGCTTCGACACATTCACAGCGCCACAGATCCACACATTATCCACACATTTTTACTCACACTTTCGATTTCGTACAAATTGCAATCGTCATCTAGCGTGTGGTAACGCACCCCAGTAACGCCATTGATGCCGGAGCCGATGGTTACGGGACGGTTACCATCATTTCGTGTGTCCATGTGCGTACGCATCTCAATTCATAGCGTCAACTACAAAATACACATACCCTCCTCTCAAGCGTTCCCTTCACCATCTCCCAGCTCACGACATCTGCCCCATTCACACCAGTCTAGTGTCACCATTCACCAAACAAGCAAAACCAGTCCCATTCGGGAATGAAATAGTACAGAATGTTTTAAGGAAAATTTCACTAGAAACACTGAACATTTTCAGTCTTTTACAATCAACAACTATCGGTGGTACATAAAGGCAGAGAACCAACCAAAAACTAGAGTCACAAACACTCGCAGAAAATATTTGCACTCTGCTTGAAAAAAAAACAACAAAACAATCAATCTCTTACTAAACGAATGAAAACAAAAAAACAACAGCCAAGACGTCTCTCCTGTTGAGTGTATAACTACACGAGTCGATTCTGGATTTTCTTTTCTTTGTCTGTCCCTGTTTTCTTATGTCTCAGTTGTTAAGTTTGTCTAACCAGGCTTATGTGCCATTAATGCAACGTTCATAATTTACCTTGTTTTTATTTCCTTTCTTTCTTTCCCTTTTGTTATCAGTTGATATTATGAGCACTTTGCAACAGTCGATTTTAAACTGAATGCCATTGCAAAACACACGTTATTAAAAAAAAACATGGGTTGACGAAAGCAATAAGAATTATTGTTGGAGTTATACTAGACTAAGAACAGCAGGTATATGGTTTAAGTGAGTACGCCGGTTTAATGTTGTCCTGGGTGTTGCATTACAAACTAGCAGCCAGCTTGTATGTGACGAGTGTATTAAGTGTGTTTTGTTTTTCTTAAATTTAAACACTAAAACACTGCCAGTATTACCAATAACACAATAATGCATAGCGATCACGTCCAATAAGTCATGACTTAAAAACATTTCAATGATTTTAAAGCAACCAGCAATAGCATTATTAATAGGATAACCAATTTAGCTAACCGAACGATAAACATGTTGCAATGTTTTTCTTACAAGCGCCTTCTGCACATAACCAAGCTGCCAAAAGCACGCGGACGAAGAGTTTGCCACCAGTACGCGATCACATAATTTACTCACGATTTTTCACCTTTTAAAAAATGTTTACTACGTTCCATTATACAGTCTTACGGTAATAACGTCCCGATATGCTATAATGGCAAGGACAACCATTTTTGGCGAACGGAAAATAAAGCGCGAGCAAGAATATTAGATTTCAGTTTTATATTCTTACTTTAAAAATTTAAACAATCCATCAATGCATTAGCGATAGCGTGCAGCCAACTTGTGTTGCTGCGGCAAACACCTAACCGATCCCGATGACTCCGTGTCGATGACACTCAACGTAACAGAACCACAACGTAAAACAACTAAAAAGCTTTAAATGTTCAGTGTACGCACCATTTTTGTTTTTTCAAACAATCTCCTCTCCTGTTATCGTTCTACTACAACTACTATTACTACTACTACTACTACTACTACTTGTACTACCTCTACTACTATCGTTTGAGTTTCTCTTCAACGTTTTTGATTGTGTCCTGTTCGTTGGCTTTCGTTTTTCAAAAACTTACCCGGCTTTACTGATCCTCATACTGATCCTCGTGTGTCTGAATTGTGTTACCGTAGGTGTTATGTTTTGTTTCTTATTCTTTATTTGTTTCT
Source organism: Anopheles maculatus (assembly GCA_002091835.1). Classification (NCBI taxonomy): domain Eukaryota; kingdom Metazoa; phylum Arthropoda; class Insecta; order Diptera; family Culicidae; genus Anopheles; species Anopheles maculatus. The sequence goes on along the minus strand of KZ061709.1, from coordinate 174,338 downwards.
TTTTCTGTCTCTCTCTCCCTCTCAGTATTGTTTTCCTTTCTGCAATACAATCAAGTGTCTTATCTTGTTTGTCAAGTGAAGATATCATTTTCTCGATTTCGTTTTTACCATCGTTTTCTTTCTCTATAATCTTCTAATCTCTTTTCATTGTATCGCTTTCCATACACTCACACACATTTATAAATATATAAATAAATGAAGTTTTTTTAAATATTTTTAATATGTACCTGATGAACGTTTACAAAACATCCCAATTCTTTCCCCGTTTGTTTTCCATATTGATATATGAATCTATTTACTAAACACGTTTTGCTCTATTTCTTCAACTTTTGAAACATCTGTTATTCACAAACACACAAACACACACTCACATTTGCATCTGTTTACTCTCTTACTTCCGTTACAAAGTTTTCATTTCCGATTCTTTACTCTTCGTTTTTAGTTTTATTATAATAATTCCAACCCTTCAAACAGCTGCCTTGAACGGGAGCATTGAAAGGAGTGCAAACGGTTAAGCAACAAATTACCGCACAACTACAATCGGGTGTTTTTGGAATAAACTGTACGGAATGTGAAGCACGGAAAATAGGAAAATTGCTCACACTCTTCATACTCCCGTTCAGGCCAGCTGTACGATTAATTTATCTTTTTACGATTTCTCTGCTCTGCTGTGGTAAATGTCAAGTCTTTATGTTGTTTGTTGTTAGATGCTCGCCCTTCTTCCCCTACACTGTTAGACAACATGGGTCACCCTGCCCCCGATCACCAACCCCAGGTAACTACTACTACTCAAGAGTCAAGTCATTCAAACGATACAGTAACGGATGAGATTAAGTGAAACCGAAAACCCACTTAAGACAGCAAAACTATTCTTGCGATCTCCAAACGTGAAGACTGACCGATGTCAAACGGGATCCAAGTGCAAGTTTTAACACAACAGAACAGAGATTTGAAGAAACAACACCAAAATGGAAAAAACGAAACACAACCATGTACCGTGGCTTGGCCAAAAGAAAATAAAACATTAATTGTGAATTTCGTGCGTCCTGTGATTGTTAAGCTAAAGATTCTCCAAAATACGATGCTATAAAAATGCTGTGCCAATCTTAAAGTCTGCTATAAAAAAAATCCTGCTGTAAGAATTTCCAATGGAACCGAAATTCATTATTAGTCGATTATTTCTCTACATGAGCTTGTTCCGTTTTTTTCTTCTTCTATCTCTACTCTTAATATAACAAACAAAAACTGCGCGTCACATAACGAAAAAATTACAACTCACGTTTAAACAAAAAACAACCCCTTGATACATTCGCTGCTTGTGTGCCTCCAAACTACACCCTAACCGCCGAGAACCCGAGAAAATAACGTTCCATGTCGTATTGCGTACAGAACCACTGTCGGCTACAGCACAAAACTACAACCTTTCATACACAGCAAATGTTTTGTTTCGTTTAGTTTTCGTCAAAACAAAACTGCAACAAACACAACTACAACGCACCACAATGATTTAGCATACCAAATTACACAGGCTCAACTCACAGGCAAAACATTTTTTTTTTTTTTGAAACGTGAAAGCTGCTAGGGTCAACCGTGCGTGCGGTAAACAGACATCCTTTTGCAACTTGGCTGCAAGACAAACAAAAGCCGTTGGAAATTCTGTAGTCAATGTCTCTGTTTAAGTTTAGTTTTCGTTTATGTTTTACGAAATCTTCCTTACCTAGTTTTTAGTCACGTTTTTCTTCCGTTTTTGTATTGTTTACTATTTTATGTTTAGAGTTAATCGTGTTACTTGTTAATATACTATCGCTTTCTGGCTCTGTCACACTTGTATTCTGGATGTAGTCTCTTATATCGTTATCGAAAGAAAGCGTCCTTCCTTCCTGTATCTCTATATAATCAATTCGTTTAGCTATTTTCCAAACCATTTCATATTGGCTCTACTTTCTGTTATGGTTGTTATTTTCTCTAATTGTTACATCTTCTTAGTATCTTCCTTCGTTTATACGAAGAACTTTTCTACTTAGTATGCTTGTGTCATATTAATGCAGTTCGTTCTATTTTTTTAATCAGAGTTAGGCTTTGTCAAATACATTACTAGGTATTTTCAAAAACTGTGTCAAAATTTAATGTTTTCATCTCTTTGCTGTTAAAAATTTCCTTGTTTACAGTTTAAATGAGCAATTTTTATATGTCACCACAGTTGGAACGAGCCTTATAAAACTGCTAGCTATTTTGATGATGCTGTCCTATATTTCAACATCATTTTCTTTATTTAACACGGTCGAAAAAGATGTATGTCATGCTTTGCATTTAAACTGAATGTTGAATCTAAACTTTTGGAACTAATTTTACTTACCTTCTCATTGCTAATCAAACTGTTCTACTTACGATCACGTTGCGCTGTTGAATAGAATGCAATTCTTGGGTGTATTTGCGTTTTCAGTGTCCATTTTGTTTTTTGTCAGTTCTCACTGCTTACACGATCTGTTTGAGGTTATGGCATTACGGTAATGATTGTTTTTCGCGGGACCGTATGAAATACAGTGTTTCTCACTTGATAATGCAAAGTTACCTATGATTTTTGCAAACGCTACATACGATTTCGTATGGAGCGTTTGCAAAAATCATAGGTAACTTTGCATATCAAGTGAGAAACACTGTAAATTGTTAACTAGTTTGATTTTACACGCTTGAGAATGTATTCACGTTTTCGGTGTTTTTTTTTTTGTATTTTGTTTTACTTTTCCATTTTCACCATTTTTTAGTGCAGATTTCCAACAAACACTCAGAAGCTTCCACTGTGCATTCGGAGTGTTTTTTCTCGCTGCTTTCGTGCTCTATAACTATTAGAGAATGATACTTCTTTTTTTTTGCTGCACATTGTAACTAAAGAAGCTGAGAGTATGTTAAACGATGTCAAACGAAAGCCATTCAGCTAACAACATTCCGTTTCGATAATGTGTGCTCTCTAGTTACTCACGCGTTTATGTTTGGTAAGCTATTGTTTAGGTAAGGTTTTCTAGCGCTTTTGTTTCCGTATTTCAAAACGTTAGTTTAAAATCAAAAACATCCCTAAGCAGAAACTCCATATCAAATCAGTTTACAGTACAGATACAAATACACGGAGCCGTTACCACTCATCCGCTCATCCGCTCAGTTCCACAGTAAAACGGGGCACAGCAAATCATGCAGTGAACCATTTTCTACTTTAACAAACATTTACAGTACAATGCATTATAGAAACAGCCATACCAAGAGCTAGGAGCTACCTCCGATTACGAGTGAGGTGCACATTCACAGTATACTAAGAATTTCAAACATTACAACTCTGAACCTTGAGCTCTTTCTCGCCAACTCTCGTGACTACTATAGTACCCACAGCAGAAGACACCGTTGATTGGTACCATGGGCAGGGAAGTCTATGTGCTGGTAGAACTGTGAACATGCTGTCCAATTTAATTGTCTGGCCTGCCTCTGTGAACCTATCTTGTACCTTCCTGTCTGCATACTGTCGTCTGCCTGTCTATCCGTTTGCCACTTATTTCCACTATTTTTTACTATCTATTTCTCTCTCTCTCTCTCTCTCTCTCTACTCAACTTCTATCTCTCTATCTGTCTATCTCCTTCTTTGCCTAGTTTAGCTGTGCCTAATGCTAGCTTAACTTTTGCTACCATTTTTTTTAGATAAAAACATTGATCACTAGTTTTGTGATCACAAATCCGATCCAATTGAGATGAAAACTGTATAAAAAGAATTTTGTATTCCTAAACAAACTTAAAGCATTATGTCAACTTCATAACTCACCTTAGATCGAACATTTGCTAGTGCAAGCTCGTCTCACAATCGATCTAAGGGCCCCCTTACTGCAACTTTAGCACAATGTTACTCCAAAGCGTTTCTAGGGGCGCTTTGATTTTCCACTCAGTTTTTCCCATTTGTTTTGCAAACTCTACCAAAAACAAAAAGTGACGCAACTCACATCACCTGTTGTCCTTACCGGTGTCACAAAAGAGTGCACCACGGTACGCTTACATTGTTGTACCATTAGTGTGTGTGTGTGTGTATTTTCGGTGTGTCGGTGTGCCTGTCAGTTTGTGCTGTGCGTAACTTTGTTTGTGTATGTGTGTCCATTTTGTGTTTGTTCGTATCCAGGTGTAACATGTACAATTTGCTCGTATTTTTGCCATTTCCTTTTTGTGTGTGTTTTCCACAACACAGTTCCCAAATTTTGTTTGTTTCTGTTTTTTTTTTCTTCTTTCTTTTTATTCGCGTAGCAATGGTGTTGCTGTAGCAGTAGAGTTGTAAAATCGATGGTACCGTAGTGACTAGTGGCGTTTACTCCACAACGCGTTTTTTCACCTTTTTGCACCATACTACACATCATAATGCGCGTTTTCTTTGGTCATCCAGTGCCCAGTATGGTACCTCGATGATAGTCGCCGTGTGACACACAACACCGCACATAAGTGTCGTCTCGCAGGCTCATGATTTAGTTTTTTGATACTGTTCAAACAAATAAATTTGACACAAGAGTACATGCATTGATAACAAATGTGCTGTTAGTATGTTTATCCGCTGATACACAACCATTAGAGTTCGTTCTAATTAGGATTTATCCAACCTGAAAGCTTACGAAATGTTGTATTCGTTTTGTACTACAATCAAAAATCGTTATCCTGAAAGAAGAAGATTGCAATAGAAAAATTTTATATAAAAATGACAAAAAAAAGCACAAAAACTTCCACAAAGCACTCACAGGAGAACTGCTCATCGTAGCAAATGAGTCGCACATATTCCATCAAGAAAATATCCGATTTATCACAGCGCAACTCTCGCTGGATCGACAACCATCCGCAATACCCAGACAAAACCATTAATGGCAAAGCATAGCATAGCATAGAGTAGAAGTGTGCCTTTTTTCATAAGCTTTGACGATATTTCATTTCCTCGAGATGACTCCCAGCACGGGACAGGAGGACAGACCTAGCAATGATCGTCTTTTTTCGATTATGTTTTCGGTTCCATCATTTCATCGGCAACGTTTTATGGGGAGCTGCAGCTGTGGGTGTCATGTGTCGGTGGCAGTATCCCCCTGACCTTGCCGTATCTTGACGGCGCGGTGTCAGTTGATAAGGATGGCGTACGGACAACGCGCGCGAGTGTACATTTATTTGCGATCCTCGCTCGCTCAATTCATCACTATTCGTCAAGCTGTCAGCCGTATCGTCACGACCTATATCACCACCAGCCGGAAGCAGCCGGGTGCCCCACGTTGGCTGGAGCTGTATGGCAACATTTGCTTCTCCTTCCGTGGCGATGTCTCGTTATCGTTCCCTCTGGTGGGGAGGGGGGGCGGATGAGACCCATTGCTCAATAAAGCGAAAACGGAACGAAGGGTCGCATCAATTTTTATTGTCAATTGTCTTTTCGGGCCCCACGGTATCATCTATCCGGCTCGTTTCGCACCAGGGCACCGGGCGCACAAGAGCGACCGTGCAGCAGCTTGAAACCGGATATATTACAGTGCGCAATGCGCCCGGCACCCAAAGTGGGCGTATGGTGTGAGATCGATGGCAATGCTATTAGTCGCAAGTCGCAAGTCTTTTAACTAAACCGTCGCATTTGGTTTTGTCGCGATAATGGATTTTTGGTGATGTGTGGTACCGATTTCACGCATGTGTGTCTTTGTGTGTGTGCCGTAATGGTGTGTAGTAGCGACATTAGTGAGAGGAAATATATTATACACAATTTATTAACATCAAGCTGTCATGATTGGAAATCGAGGAGTCTTTCCCGGCTCCTGATTAGAGTCTTCTCGTGATTGCAGTGCAAGAACAAGCGGAGCAAAAATTTGTGCCCACATAACTCTTCATTAAATGCTAGGAACGAGATAACTTCAAAAGAATTGTGGATCGAGACCAGTCAAGTTTTGTTCCTTACTGCATTTGATTTTATTATTCCCAACTCAACCCACTGTTTATAGAGCAATGTTCTAGCTATTTGAACTTATACGTACGTAAGTGCTCTAGTGTTTAAAAACTGTTTCTATTTATCGAATCAAGTTTTGTGATTCTCTAGTGTGTTGTGTTTGTATCTGGCATGATAGTTTAATCTGTTCTATTTAGCGTAGCATAAATCAACGTTTACATTTTTTAGCACTTTGTCATGTTTTTTTTATTGACATTTGTCTTATTTCATTTTGTTTTTTGGTTATTTTATTCTATCATGTTCATTTTATTCACAATTTTTTACTGTTTTTTTTTGTATTATAATTTATTCAACACGTACCGTAACATCTTTACCAACGCTTTAACAACCGATTCGTTTCCTTCCTGATTCCTTTTGCGTATACTCTTGCTTCTCTGAACGGAAGAGAAACTTAAAACCAAAACCACCCATATGTACAGCAGCTAACACTGATAGCTCAACTGCAACAACACAAACCACAACTGTTCCGTACCCATACGCTAGCAAACCTTCACCGCCAGCAGTGTGTCAGTTAGTGGAATTCGTTCTTCGATCAAACTCACACACAGACGCACCATTGTAATGTACTGAAGATGTGAAGAGGTTCTATCTGATTTTCCTTAAAACGAATGCATCCTTTTGTATTAAAAAAAAAACTACGTTTTAACTTGACAAGTTCACTGTAAATCCTTCACCCGGCAGAACGCTCTTTAAAGCGACGAACCCTACTCAAAACTAGTGACAGCTTTCTAAAACTATTAAAGCATTAAGCGCTCTGTCCCACTTACAGCATAAAGAAACAAAAGTTGTATTCCCACACACACACACACCCATAATGAGTGATAGACCACGCTTTAGGTTTTTCTTCCCGGAACACTCCCGCTCCCGACGAGAATTGAATTTAAATGTGTTCTCGATTGTGAACGCAGCCAACAGTTGCTTTCTCCAGCAGTGCCAGCGCAATAAGCGCGGACATTCCATGCAAAATCGAATCAAGTGTACCACGAACATGGAGCAGTCGCTTCGCATCTACACCCGGCCCCACATGCACAGGTTGTGTGCAAGTGCAGTTGGGGAAAGTTTTAAATTGAATTTTCATGCAAATGAGTCAACCAGTTACATGCGTTTGGCGAAGTTTTTTTTTTCTTCCTTACCCTGCTTCTTACAATGGTTGTTGCTAACCGTAGATTGGTTTTTTCTCCCCCTGTAAGTATGTACAGAATTCGTAATATCTTGCAGTTAGTTTGCAGCATAGCTACGGGACACGTACTTTTAAAAACGATTACGAGCAAACAGTATCTTAAGCAATCCGCTCGCAGATGGTACCAAGTCCGTAGCAAGTCCTTTTTTGTTTTTAAAATAAACCCCGGTGGAAAATATTTCAACAAAAGCATTAAAAAGAGATATTTTGTGTGCGAGAACTGCATACCATGAAAAAAAGTCTTGCTAAACAAAAAAGGCTAAACACCGTTCCTTTTCCAATCCATAGCTATTGCCCATTTTAATGTCACCATTCCTCAATTCCTACTGCTAGCTTGTAAAGCTCAGCTGATACACAGTGCTCTCTTAGTACTAAGCGGGTACTTTATGTAATTTCTTTTCCATTTTTTTTATTGCACCTTCTTTAGAGGCCGGAAGCTCACCATTAAGTCATACACCAGTTCAAGTACGCACGTTAAATAGTTCATTTATTTGGTCGATTTGTTCGAGTTTTATTAGTGCGTTTTCTTTAAGACTTCCTGTTCCTATTCAAAACCAGCCAGAACAAAACAGAAACACATATCTTAGAATCGCTAGCTCAGACAAACTGTTTAAATTTTTATCATTCAATTTACGTCAACAGTTTTACTAGTTATTACATAGTTTGTTTACGTTTATTGCTTTCACGTTTTACGGGTTTTTCCCACTCTTTTGCGTTTTGTACTCTTTTCTATTCCTTCCTTTTTTCTATTGTTTACCTGTTTCACACTTCAATCTTCTACCTTTCCTTACTCTTTCTTACTCCAAACACTTCTTACTCCACAATTGCTTTAAAGATCCCGTTTTTTTCTTTCCAAACAATTACAAGTTCGTATGACAGTTCGTTCACACGTGCCAGACCCAGCTTTCGGTAGGGAGTTTGTTGCGTAATGTGGATTCACCATGAAAAAAAAAACAGGTGTTATAGGTTAGACTTACACCTAGCTTTCTGCTCTGGGATTGTTACATTGATTTATTTCTTTAAAGTTAGTTGAAAATTTAGAATCCTCTTTTCCAAATCTTGTTTGGACCTAATGCATCTGCCACACAAGGTAAAGTGTGTCTGTGTGACGTTTCAGCAACGGAACGACGATTGTCACATGTCGTTTTCGTATCGGCCAACTGTAAGTGTACTTTTGCAATGAAATACAGTTTTTTTCGTCAAGTTTTCCCTTTTTTCTTTGTTAAATATTGAGTAGCGTGTTAGCAAAACATAGAACGTACATGCCGTCGTTTTCAATGCTGGCAGCCACTAACGATGACCGGTGGTGGTGGTGGTTCCTTGATGCATGGTTTTGTGCCAATATTGGGTCCACTAACATACGTGAGCAAAATGCTTCAAACGTTCAAGTGATTCATTAGTTTTGCGTTACTTTCGTTCTAACAGTTTCACCGAAGCGCTTTCTTGCTTCGTGTGACCTTCGTTTTCCGATTAGTGTTTGTTTACATTTGGTTCAAACTTAGCTAGATTTCATTAATATATTATATGATTTGATAAATAAGACTCGGAACCAACAGAACAAGTGAGCAGAGCATTGTTTTGGATACAGCCTGTCAACCTTTCCTTAGCGTAACCGAAAGGAGAGTCATCTTACTGAGGTATTCACACACCGAAACGGCCAGGATTACTTTATCCAGCAAAGTGACACAACTTGCACACACTACAATCAGATGTTTACATAAAAATTCACACACAAACACACACACTCACTCTCCCCCTTTTTTCGGACAGTTAATTGTGTATGTCGACATGTCTGTTTATTTTCTGTCTCTCTCTCTCTCTCTGTAAATCTGTCACTCTCCTTCGCTCTCTCTCTCTCTCTGTCTGTCTGTCTCTCACTATTACTGTCTCTGCGCGGGGCTGGTGGGTTTCGGGGAGCACAGCAGTAGCGAGTGTTCGATGTAATTTTGTTTTCCATAATATCCTTATCCGCATACTAACGCAGCTGGTGGGGTTTTCTAGGGGATGTCGGGGATAGGCGGGATGATCGGTCAAGGGATAGGGATCGGTGGTAATGTCGGCGGCATGACCGGGATGCAGCAGCAGCAGCAGCAAACACCGATGCAGCAACAGATGCAACAGCCGATGCAACAGCAGATGCGTAACAACCAGCAGCAGCAACCGATGATGCAACAGTCCCACCTGCAGCAGCAACAGCAGCAACCGATGATGCAGCAGCAACAGCAGCAACCGACACCGACCACGACCGCCTCCTCCGGTGGGGTGTTTTCCACCGCGTCCAACCTACTGTCCGGTGCGGCCGGCGCAGCGACCGGCGGCCTGTTCGGCAAAAAGCCCGCCGCCCAACAGCAACCGATGCAACAGCAGCAATCGTCCGGCCCGTTCGGAGGGTTCGGGATGGGTGGCGGCGGCCAACAGCAGCAACAGCAACAGCAACAACAGCAACAGCAATCAATGCAGCAACAGCCCGGTGGCCAACCGGGTCAGCAGCAGCAGCAGCAACAGCAGCAACCCGGCGGCCCGAACATCATGGGCAAGATCCAGGAGATGGCGGCACCGGGCGGTGATATGCTGTCCAAAGGCAAGGAGCTATTATTTATGAAATTCGGTCTCGGCGGTAAATAACCCCAGGCGTGCGATTATGATTATTGTTATGGTTATTATCCTAATTGTAACTATCGTTCCGAGCCGCGAGCAACCGTTCGATTCTGCGTCCGGCTCGTTGTTCGGCTTCACTAGAGAGAGGGAGAGAGTGTGTGCGTGTGTGTGTGTGTGTGTGTTGGACCGGTTCGAGGAGGTTCGTGATATACTATAGACAGCAAAAACACGGTCAAAAGTATCACACACTCACCATACGCAAAATAATAGTAGGCAAAAAACAAAATGGAGTCCCGCGCGTGGAAATGAAACGGAAACTCCACAACAAACAATCACACAGTTCGCGCTATCTTTCGCCAAACGCTTTATTGTTGTTCCTCGCCTATCCAAGCCTATCCAAGCGCCTAGTGCCGGGACGGAACGAAGGTGTCGATACTGTAGATCCCAAAAATAATCCGTGCCAGGATCTTTACAAACAAAAAAAAAACACACCCACACAAGAAGCATTCGAAGCTGTTGACAGATGGTGCTGATTGCAACAAAACAAACGAGATAAACAACAACCCTCCAATTACCACAAGGTACACTAATCTCTTGGCTAAGAATGCAACAACAAAAACAAAAACAAAATACAAGCAAAAGAAGATGAAACACAATCGAACTCTCTATCTCACTCTCTTTTTCTTGCTCACTCACTCAACTTTCTCTCTCTCTCTCTCTCTTCTCTCTTCTTACCGACTTGTATTTGAATTTTCATGGACGACAATAGCGAAATTCCAAACCCTTATATAGAACTGTAGCTAGTGAGATTAACTAAATCAAACACACACATACACACACAGGATTTAACTTTAGCTAATCGTTATCAAAAAACAAAACAAAAAAAAGGAAACCTAACAAAAAAAACAAACAAACACACGTTTCTTCGTCAAAAACAAAGTATTCTATTTGTTATTCTAGCTAAAACAAAACAAAACAATGTGTGAGTGGAGTGCGAAACACGGCAGAAAGAAATCGGTGGCGATTGTGTCGAAAATCCTTCCGGTTAACATACGTGCAGTGTGTGTGTGTGTGCAACATTAATACAACGCTTCATGTTTGAGAAATTGAAACCGCAAATCATATACACACACACACACACATACCTTACAAACATTCACATCCACACACACACACACAGACACGAAACAGGAGAGCAAATTCTCGGGACGGGCGAACATACTAGTGATGCATGTAAGTGTACGGTGGAGGAAAACCTTGTTGAGTGTTGTTAAAAAATTAAAAACAAACAAAATAATAAACAATTATTTAAATAATGTTTACACCGACCGACACACACGCAGACAGCTGGCAAATACACGGGCCGAAAAACATCTACGAGCTAGTGTAGCCGCCAGAAAATCGAACGACAAAGAAACACTTAAAAGGAAAATCTTGCGCGTTAGAAAACATGGATGAAATGGGTGTGCAGCAATGCAAAAGCCGTGTGCCCGTTAGTGTAGGGGGTAACAAAAAAAACAGTCAAGCAAATCGGAAACAACAACCGAAAAGGAAAAGCAGAATAATGGAAGCTATAAAACAAGGTGATATTTACATTTAGATGCGATCGTAACCCATATCATTCCCCCTTTTTCCCACAAAAAAGCATATATATATATTCTACTGGCATACAACTCCATCGCATACCATTTAGCTGAGACGCGGAATAGCAAAAAGGAGGAAGAAGTAACCATTCGTTGTTGGAGACCATATCGTGCTGTCGGTGGCATTTTCCATTGTGAGATTGTATTCAAGCAAAACCTGTCTTAGTCGGTTTAAATGAGTAAACGGAAACGGAAAGCTAAATACAATACATACACGAGAAAAGAAAATCTTACAACCATAAATTTGGTGGTGTGTGTGTGTGTGTAACGAAAAGAAGCAAAACAAAACAAAAAAGGAAAAGCGCTGTACAACAAAGCATATGCAGAAGCACCCACCATTTAACCAGTAACCCAAGGCCAAGGGTGGGACATACCGGAACACTGCACTAGAAGTTTAGGAGATAAACAAAGTTAAGTAAATGTATTTAATAAGCGCGTCTGTAGCACAATATTTAACTTAACTGAAGTGAAGCAGAAACAAAAAAAGCAAATGGTTCGCCAGAAGGGGCACAGCAGCAGCAGCACAGCAGGTCAAACGAGGGACAAATCATGGCCGGTAGGGTACGAGCAGACGAGGACCAGAAGCAAAGCAACATCCACCCAGCACTGTGCAACACACTATCTTTAACACTCTTTAACTCTTTATCGCTATCGCCAACCAAAAACAAAACAAAAAAACATGCCGCAATCGATCACAGAACAAGCAAACACCGAAGGATGGAAGCAATCGTACCGTATCGGATGCGGGCAAGAGTCAAGCCGACCTGTTTGAGACGGAGTGGGGGGGAAGGGTTGGGGCGAAGTGAGCCGTGTTCACAATCACCGCAACATTTTCACGATCGTTTGTTAATTCATTGTTGTACGAACGTGTTGCTCTGCCGGGATTATCTTCACTGTGCCCGGCCGTTCTTAACCATATTTCGTCATTTTCGTCATCGTCCCTTGCAGCAGGCCATATTCTGTTGCCGCATTTTGAAAAGCCGAAACAATGTTGGTAGTTTGTTACAGAAGAAAAAAGGGGTTTGAAGAAGCGCAACTAAAAAGAAACAAATAGTATAATCTGGAAAACACAACACAATAGGAACACAAGCCTCTGTGTGTGTGTGTTTGCGTGTATGTGTATGTGTGTTTGCGAAATGAAAAACTAAAAGAATGAATGAAGAAAAGAAAATTGGTAAAAGAGTGTGACAAAAACAAAACGAAACAAAACAACATAGAACACAAACGGAACAATGCAAAGACACAGGCAGAGAATATGGAATAAAGAATGTCATCCACAAGTCAAGCATTTAAAACATTTGATAGAAGGAGGTGTAGCAAAAAAACAACAACAACAACACATACATATACACAACCAAAATTAGAACAAAAATCACCGGGATGAACAATTAAAAGCAACTGTCATAAAACATGAAAAACGAGTCACGTGCGAATGGAACAGAAAGCTGTACATAACAATTGCGAAAGCTGTGACACACGCAACAACAAAAAAACAAAGAAGAAACTCTCATAATTGCAACGGCCACTAGGAAAGATGGTTAGTATCCATCGGCAGAAAAAAAAGCATACGTTACAGTACGATAGCAAAAGCGGCAAAACAAAAGCCCAGTAAAGGTATAACAATAAATATCAAAGCAAATACACATAAACAGTCAACCAGACGATGGCGATTTGTCGATTGCACGGACTCGTCTTTATTTGCTGCTTGCCCAGGTTTAGTAGTAGATACTGTAAAAATAACAAAACCTATTAGCAGTAATCAATCGAAAACCGTCGTCGTAAGTGACTGTTCGTCGCACGCAGCGTGGTGCGAACACCATTCAGTCGGGCATTCCAATAAGAACAAGAGGCGTGAGAAACAGTTGAAAGACGAGGACCAGAAGCAAAGCAACATCCACCCAGCACTGTGCAACACACTATCTTTAACACTCTTTAACTCTTTATCGCTATCGCCAACCAAAAACAAAACAAAAAAACATGCCGCAATCGATCACAGAACACGCAAACACCGAAGGATGGAAGCAATCGTACCGTATCGGATGCGGGCAAGAGTCAAGCCGACCTGTTTGAGACGGAGTGGGGGGGAAGGGTTGGGGCGAAGTGAGCCGTGTTCACAATCACCGCAACATTTTCACGATCGTTTGTTAATTCATTGTTGTACGAACGTGTTGCTCTGCCGGGATTATCTTCACTGTGCCCGGCCGTTCTTAACCATATTTCGTCATTTTCGTCATCGTCCCTTGCAGCAGGCCATATTCTGTTGCCGCATTTTGAAAAGCCGAAACAATGTTGGTAGTTTGTTACAGAAGAAAAAAGGGGTTTGAAGAAGCGCAACTAAAAAGAAACAAATAGTATAATCTGGAAAACACAACACAATAGGAACACAAGCCTCTGTGTGTGTGTGTTTGCGTGTATGTGTATGTGTGTTTGCGAAATGAAAAACTAAAAGAATGAATGAAGAAAAGAAAATTGGTAAAAGAGTGTGACAAAAACAAAACGAAACAAAACAACATAGAACACAAACGGAATGGTAAAAGAGTGTGACAAAAACAAAACGAAACAAAACAACATAGAACACAAACGGAACAATGCAAAGACACAGGCAGAGAATATGGAATAAAGAATGTCATCCACAAGTCAAGCATTTAAAACATTTGATAGAAGGAGGTGTAGCAAAAAAACAACAACAACAACACATACATATACACAACCAAAATTAGAACAAAAATGACCGGGATGAACAATTAAAAGCAACTGTCATAAAACATGAAAAACGAGTCACGTGCGAATGGAACAGAAAGCTGTACATAACAATTGCGAAAGCTGTGACACACGCAACAACAAAAAAACAAAGAAGAAACTCTCATAATTGCAACGGCCACTAGGAAAGATGGTTAGTATCCATCGGCAGAAAAAAAAGCATACGTTACAGTACGATAGCAAAAGCGGCAAAACAAAAGCCCAGTAAAGGTATAACAATAAATATCAAAGCAAATACACATAAACAGTCAACCAGACGATGGCGATTTGTCGATTGCACGGACTCGTCTTTATTTGCTGCTTGCCCAGGTTTAGTAGTAGATACTGTAAAAATAACAAAACCTATTAGCAGTAATCAATCGAAAACCGTCGTCGTAAGTGACTGTTCGTCGCACGCAGCGTGGTGCGAACACCATTCAGTCGTGCATTCCAATAAGAACAAGAGGCGTGAGAAACAGTTGAAGCAAAAAAAAAAACGACCACAAAATGTTTACCCACCATAATTAAATTGAACATATTTACAAAATAATAAATAATTGAACAAGAAAAGAAAACTTAACTCATTAAACACGAAAATGCCGACGATAATGCTGATCGACGGAGAGAAACAAACATGAAGGATAAAGCCAATGAAGTACAGTGAGGATGACATGTGTTGGAAGAAGCATAGCAACAAAGCGGAGCCGTAGGACAGAGTATACCGAACCACGGATAGTATTCGCGTTTCTATTCTTCCTGTGCGTGTTTGTGTGTGTGTGTGTGTGTGTGTGTGTCGTGGGAATGGAAAGAAAGTAACGATAAAACGGTAACACCCATACACACAGCCTAACTCTATTGCTTCTAATAAATATTTGCCATCAATTCCAAGCAATTCCAACATACACACACACACAAAGTCAGCTATTTAGCTCTGTTTTGCATACATTCGGGTTGCTTAATTACCGATCACCTAGTATTGTTTGCACAGTTTAAAGGATAATTGAAAAGCCGGAAGAAAACGAGAGGATAAACAACAATAAACAAAAAGCAACAGGATCGTGATTGTTTAAAAATAAAAAGCGAACAATGAACCACTAAAGCATAACAATAAAATCCAACTTCTGCGTTCCATTCTGTGCGAGTACACCGTATCAAGCGAAAGCGGGAAAAATACAAACAAAACCATACACAGTAACAAACAACACAAGAAAAAAACGCTACCGTATAGTAGGTGCGACGAGCATAGTAGCACGTGGACGGCAGGACAAGTAACAAGTTATTGTTTTCGTGAAATGGAAAACAGAACAACAAGAAAAAATGGAACGAAATAAAAGTGAACATATGATAAAACGCAAGTGAAACGCACATGAGATAATGGCGCTCGTACTTGTGCTACTACTTCTACTACTGCTACTAACAACAGCTACCACTACTGATCAAACTACACCGTAACACTGACCTCACTGTCACGTTCGACATTGGTGTCCTTGCTGGTTGCGACACAGTCAACAACAACAATACGACACCGTTACAACTGACTCAATTCATGTAGAAAAAAGGGATCACACTAACACCATCTTTACGCCAAAACTCAACATTCACTTACACACACACACACTCACAAACATAAGAGAAACAACTTACGCTCAGCTTTCAGACAGTGTTTCTATGGTAACCAAATGTCAACCTCAGCCATTCAAGGTTTCGTTGTAACCGAAAGAAAGTAGAATTCATTCCGCTTCGTTTGCCAATCCAGTACACTAAGCTGTTTAAACGTTGAGCGTCTGTTATACGGTTGTGGTACACATTCATTGTACTACTACTGCAACTACTACTACTACTACTACTACTACTTTTAATACCTAAGAGCGCGCTTTCGCATAGTAACGAAAACCGAAAAAAGCATACCTTTGTCGCAAATCGTAAGTACATATCTAATAGCGTTAGTACCACTAGCTACTACTACTACTACTAATTTTGCTGACGTTACGCTTCCGAATGGCTCCTTTTTTCCTGTTTTCTTGATGTCCCAACGGTTTGTCTTTGCGCGCCCCTTTACGCCAGTAGTCGCCGATCACGACAGGACTGATTGAGCGAGCAGGCTTGTCCGCAAACTTTCCTGCAAGCTAACCGTCGGGAATGCTGCATTTTCTTTTGTTTTCTATTTTCACCATTTTGTTCCTCCTTCAAACACAACTAGTTTGTAAATGTAGCATAATGAACACACACACACACATAAACACATCTACAACCACACATCAAACAACAACTACAATGACAATCGCTTACTATTTTACAACTGTTTACAGTCCATTTTCAAACCTCCCCCCGTATTTTAGGACCGAACGATTGCAGATTGGCATAGAACGGGATACGATGGCGGCGCGGATAACCACACACACACGTACACGCATGCATACAACCAACCACCACAACAACACCCAACACGTACTTAACGCACTCAACACAGAAACATCAACACGACATCTACACGCGATCATCCATCATAGTCCTTTCACGTGGCACGGTAGCTGGTGTGCGTTCGAAGGTGCTATTTGGACGGTCCCAAAATGCCCAAGCTGTACTGTGTACCGTAGTGTAGTGCTGTTGATCATCGTTCGTGGTGATCGTTCATTTCGATGTGTGCGCATCGCGTCCGACGCATTTTTGCAACGTTCTAGTTTATGTGACTTATATTCTTAATATTCAACCGTTTCTCTTGCCCAGTTTCTTGTAAGCCAGAAAATTTACAATCCATTCTTTCGAGCTTATCTCAACAATTTAATCGATCTCGTCCAATTTTTTCGAACCATTCTGCTCGAATCGAATATTATCGTCTAGAAGACAGACACGCTCTATGTGCATCTATGCTTTACCCGTACTCTATGGCTAACAAACACAATCAGCAAACCAGACGAAGGCAGCATACATGTCATACACACGATAAGGACCTGTTGCGTGCGCTTAGCTTACCAGTAAGCGGCTTACTTTCTCTCGAGCGCAGAAAGCAGAAATTGTTGTGAAACGTAGACTGAACGCAGAATGAAATGCCCAAGAGACACCCCTAACTTAACCGATTGTATGTTACCGTTTCTACAAGAATTGTAGCGTATTGTGAAGGATCAGAAAGCAAGACCAACGTAAAAGTGAAGCAAGCAGACGAGACTCCTTGAACGTGGTCACTAGGTAAAAAGTTAAAATGCGCTTCTTCAAATTTCCTTTACATCCAGCTTTACTATCTCACTCACTCACTCACTCGCTTGGTTAACCAGAGCAACATTCTAACGCCGTAACCGGTGTTTTTAAGGATCCAAGCGCGGATCTAAACTTTCCCCCCTCCGTAAATCTTTAACGCATTGGAACGCATCAGTTCTTTGTGTGGGCCCCGTAAAAGGGGGTGTGAACTTACCTTTACCCATCGCAAACACGTTGGGAGTGTGAAACGGCTTGACATCTTCATATTACCCATCAGCAGACCCAGAACACAACACCCATACACACAGCCTAACTCTATTGCTTCTAATAAATATTTGCCATCAATTCCAAGCAATTCCAACATACACACACACACAAAGTCAGCTATTTAGCTCTGTTTTGCATACATTCGGGTTGCTTAATTACCGATCACCTAGTATTGTTTGCACAGTTTAAAGGATAATTGAAAAGCCGGAAGAAAACGAGAGGATAAACAACAATAAACAAAAAGCAACAGGATCGTGATTGTTTAAAAATAAAAAGCGAACAATGAACCACTAAAGCATAACAATAAAATCCAACTTCTGCGTTCCATTCTGTGCGAGTACACCGTATCAAGCGAAAGCGGGAAAAATACAAACAAAACCATACACAGTAACAAACAACACAAGAAAAAAACGCTACCGTATAGTAGGTGCGACGAGCATAGTAGCACGTGGACGGCAGGACAAGTAACAAGTTATTGTTTTCGTGAAATGGAAAACAGAACAACAAGAAAAAATGGAACGAAATAAAAGTGAACATATGATAAAACGCAAGTGAAACGCACATGAGATAATGGCGCTCGTACTTGTGCTACTACTTCTACTACTGCTACTAACAACAGCTACCACTACTGATCAAACTACACCGTAACACTGACCTCACTGTCACGTTCGACATTGGTGTCCTTGCTGGTTGCGACACAGTCAACAACAACAATACGACACCGTTACAACTGACTCAATTCATGTAGAAAAAAGGGATCACACTAACACCATCTTTACGCCAAAACTCAACATTCACTTACACACACACACACTCACAAACATAAGAGAAACAACTTACGCTCAGCTTTCAGACAGTGTTTCTATGGTAACCAAATGTCAACCTCAGCCATTCAAGGTTTCGTTGTAACCGAAAGAAAGTAGAATTCATTCCGCTTCGTTTGCCAATCCAGTACACTAAGCTGTTTAAACGTTGAGCGTCTGTTATACGGTTGTGGTACACATTCATTGTACTACTACTGCAACTACTACTACTACTACTACTACTACTTTTAATACCTAAGAGCGCGCTTTCGCATAGTAACGAAAACCGAAAAAAGCATACCTTTGTCGCAAATCGTAAGTACATATCTAATAGCGTTAGTACCACTAGCTACTACTACTACTACTAATTTTGCTGACGTTACGCTTCCGAATGGCTCCTTTTTTCCTGTTTTCTTGATGTCCCAACGGTTTGTCTTTGCGCGCCCCTTTACGCCAGTAGTCGCCGATCACGACAGGACTGATTGAGCGAGCAGGCTTGTCCGCAAACTTTCCTGCAAGCTAACCGTCGGGAATGCTGCATTTTCTTTTGTTTTCTATTTTCACCATTTTGTTCCTCCTTCAAACACAACTAGTTTGTAAATGTAGCATAATGAACACACACACACACATAAACACATCTACAACCACACATCAAACAACAACTACAATGACAATCGCTTACTATTTTACAACTGTTTACAGTCCATTTTCAAACCTCCCCCCGTATTTTAGGACCGAACGATTGCAGATTGGCATAGAACGGGATACGATGGCGGCGCGGATAACCACACACACACGTACACGCATGCATACAACCAACCACCACAACAACACCCAACACGTACTTAACGCACTCAACACAGAAACATCAACACGACATCTACACGCGATCATCCATCATAGTCCTTTCACGTGGCACGGTAGCTGGTGTGCGTTCGAAGGTGCTATTTGGACGGTCCCAAAATGCCCAAGCTGTACTGTGTACCGTAGTGTAGTGCTGTTGATCATCGTTCGTGGTGATCGTTCATTTCGATGTGTGCGCATCGCGTCCGACGCATTTTTGCAACGTTCTAGTTTATGTGACTTATATTCTTAATATTCAACCGTTTCTCTTGCCCAGTTTCTTGTAAGCCAGAAAATTTACAATCCATTCTTTCGAGCTTATCTCAACAATTTAATCGATCTCGTCCAATTTTTTCGAACCATTCTGCTCGAATCGAATATTATCGTCTAGAAGACAGACACGCTCTATGTGCATCTATGCTTTACCCGTACTCTATGGCTAACAAACACAATCAGCAAACCAGACGAAGGCAGCATACATGTCATACACACGATAAGGACCTGTTGCGTGCGCTTAGCTTACCAGTAAGCGGCTTACTTTCTCTCGAGCGCAGAAAGCAGAAATTGTTGTGAAACGTAGACTGAACGCAGAATGAAATGCCCAAGAGACACCCCTAACTTAACCGATTGTATGTTACCGTTTCTACAAGAATTGTATCGTATTGTGAAGGATCAGAAAGCAAGACCAACGTAAAAGTGAAGCAAGCAGACGAGACTCCTTGAACGTGGTCACTAGGTAAAAAGTTAAAATGCGCTTCTTCAAATTTCCTTTACATCCAGCTTTACTATCTCACTCACTCACTCACTCGCTTGGTTAACCAGAGCAACATTCTAACGCCGTAACCGGTGTTTTTAAGGATCCAAGCGCGGATCTAAACTTTCCCCCCTCCGTAAATCTTTAACGCATTGGAACGCATCAGTTCTTTGTGTGGGCCCCGTAAAAGGGGGTGTGAACTTACCTTTACCCATCGCAAACACGTTGGGAGTGTGAAACGGCTTGACATCTTCATATTACCCATCAGCAGACCCAGAACACCTCAGAACAGTGAGCGAACCGGCGGCGGTTTTGACGACGAAAACGAAACGATGATTGCAATGATTGTTAAGAAGATACAAATGTTATTATATGAATCAATATAGCTGATAAAAACTACACTGGGAACCAAATGATGTGAATAAATCAACTAAACATTACTGAATCGAAGCTGGGTGCGTTTGTCTACATTTATTGGGTAATGAGCTCGACATTTGTTGGTGCTCCGATTTGCCCCATCGTCTCATTACCAATTTTCGTACGTTTCCGTCACGAACGTGAGCGATGTTTCATTAGCATCCGAAGGAACATAGCTAAACGTCCACAAGGTCGTCGAAAATAGTAGCGATTGTTGTGCGTGTAACGTTACCGATAGTTCCTGGCAACTGCTTTCACATTCCACTCGTGGTCGAAGCGTGATACTTAGCCGCGATCGCAACTGATGCACTACCGCAAGTCCGGCCATGTTGGGTGTAATGGGAGATGCACCTTCGAACGCGCGCGATAGCAGCAACCAGTTTGTGTACGGAGGTTCCCAATGGGTGGCGTAGAAGTAAGGTTTGTCGAACATGGTTCGCGTTTTCTTCACGGTTCGGTGGGCACAGTTTCGTAGCTGCACAAACCATCCGGCATTACGGTCGTTCTCCACATCTTCTGCAAGTAGATCAACCATTCGCGCTATGGCAGACGATTTGGCGAAACTCGGTTTAAAGAGTAGATTCGTGCGGAAATCACAAGGATTCGCCAGCAGCAACACTTCCAAATCGAGCAGAAAGCGGTCCCAGTCGGCTCCATAATGCTTGTGTTCGTTCCAGGGTGGATAAACATCGTTCACAACGATCGGTACGTTACGCATCAGATGATGACGGTATAAAGTTTCGTAGGATACATTTTCACGCACCGGAACCATCCCTGAGGTAAAAAAAACCGTACCATTACTATTCGGGTGCAGAAAAACACAGTCCACAACCTTCACTCTATACTTACCAAAGTTTCGACAAACAACACAATCGTCCGGAAATGGAACGGTAGGTTCAAACTTTTTCGACGCTGCACCTGCTTTGACCTTCGCTATCAAACACTTGTCACGGTACAGAGGGGTCCAGTCCCAGTACGGTAGCATTTCTATCATTAACAACCGCCCAATGGCCGACACATGCCAGTTCACACTGGGGACGTAGTATACCGCCAAACATATGGCCAACAAACCCATCGCAACAGATAATCTTCGCAAGCACCATTTGCGCCAGACGCGTTTTCGCACCGGGGCAAATACATCGTACAGTGCCCGGTCTGATGGTTGCACTTTTTTGATCGCTTCCAATAGCTCCTGAAAGCTTGCACTCACGTCCGATGTTGCCGTCCGTGCGTCAACCATCGTTGGCGACATTCAAAACTACACTAAGTAAAAGGTTTGGTGAGCATCCGACGCCGACCACAGCTGAATTCACAAGGCAGAGAAGATTGGTTTCCGGCTGATTGCATTTTCCTATCAATTGTGGGGAAATTTGATTTACGCCTTTGGTCCAAATCGTTCCCATTTTCCAGGCCCGTATGGTGGTTCATGATAAGGATATAATCGGTGTGAAGTGAGCAACACACACATATGCTCAAGGAATCTTCATTGCTTGTTATGGTTTACTATATTACAATGGTTTGTTGTATTTTTTTTTAAACGGCCTGGCCTGGATTTGCTTAGTTTGTAGTTTTTTCCACTTTAAAAAATTACAGATTTTCAAAATTTTCTGTGTTCTGGTTTTATAGTAGCCATAGCCAAAACAATCTGTGGTATTTGAAGATTTGTTCCTACAATAAGCCTTATCCCTGAAAAACAAAAATGGTAATATTGGTAATATAATTGGTAAATGTAGGTACTTCCTGACGACCGATTCAAAACCTTTTCCATTTCTTCTCACTTTAAAAAAGAGGCAAAGATTTCTCGTAAAAAGAGAACTGCTAGTAGGTGATAGATTCCGGTGCTTTATCAGTTTGGACGCTTTCGAAGACTATCTAAAACTCCTTAAACTTAAAAATCCTTATGTGTTTGGTTTGGCCTCTCCCACGTCCCCTTGTATGTTCATTTCAGTTCCTTTTGCCAAGAAGTTTCGTTTCCGATGTCTCAAATAATCCGTTTCTCGTCTATCTTCGTTGTTTACGCTATCTTTTCATCTTTTTTACTTAATTCTCTTCCTATTTATTGGCCTAATGACCTCTTAGGCCATGCCTGCCATTTTTGGCTTACTAGACTTATTGTTACCGCATAGTTGGATAGTCAGTCCTCACTATGGGGGAACGGCCCAGATGAGACTTGTACACCGGTCCTGCCGTGGTAAAACCAGCGCCGCTGTCGCAACTACCACCGGGCCGCCCCTGAGTCTTAATTAATTAAACTTGTTTGGGGGTTACGATGGTTCAGGACCTTTCAGGGTTCGAAATAACACACCCCTTTACACTAGGTCCCTTAAGCGGTGGCTAGACTAAAGTTGAGGCAAGCGCGATCTATTTTTTTTTATGAGCGAACTGTCAAATTTCGCGCTCCTGACTTCGCGCTCCGATCCTGCATTGCAGGAAAAATGAAGCGTTCGCGCATTGATCGCGCTTGCCTCAACTTTAGTCTAGCCACCGCTTTAGACGAGACCCCTAATACATGACCTTTTATAAAAGGTACTACGGGACGCTTGCGAAAATTAGTATTTCTACCGATATGCAACCGTTTTTACACTGTCCTGTACGTATCCAGATTCCTCTTTTGCTTTGTTCGTCTGTTGTTGTCCGTTTCCAGAATTGTCCAGTCCTGAATTGTCCTTTCATGAGCCTTCCCGAGAACACGGGCTCCATTGTCCTCGGTCGATCCGACCCATGTGACGATTTTGTTGATCATTGTCTGTTTCCTCCTAGATGGCGCTGTATCCTGGTTGGTGTCCTAGGTAATATTTTAGCTTTTTTAGCCTAGGGCACTCTGTTCGCCACAGATGTATCTATGGTGAGACTAATTAATTAATTAAGATAAAAAATTGAGTAATAATAGCAACAAATTCATGTTGTCCAGAAGAATCAAGAATCACACATACGCCTCTGAGACATGGACTTTGTCCAAATCTGACGAAACCCTCTTAACCGCGTTCGAGAGGAAAATGCTCGGAAGGATTTTTGGCCCCGTATGTGTGGAAGGACAATCCAGGTGCCGCTACAATGACTAACTCCATGAGCTTTATGGTGATCTCACCATCGTGCAGCGATTTAGGTTCGCCAGGCTCCGATGAGCTGGTCATGTCATGAGAATGGCACCGGAAGACCCAGTCTTTTAGAAGTCCTTTTAGGCCGTCCACATGGACAGAGAAGGCACGGTCCGCCAGAACGACCGGGATAATGGATTGCCATCCCGTACGCAGGACTGGCTATCCTGCTACGAATAAAACCAAGTCATAGAAAGCTAGAAATAGCAGTCCTAGACCTACTGAGGTTGTAGAGCCAGAGAAGAAAAAGATAAAACACCGAATGAACTTAGCTTTACATATGTATGTTATTTTATTTCATTTTTCTTTGCCTTGGCTTCCTTCTTTTCCCTTGCGGCATTTTTGATTGCCATCTCTTTATGATGGACCTTCGTTTCGTGATACGAAACTTCCTTGCGAATCTGCTGAATCTGTTCGCGCATCTTCTCCTTGGCCACTGCCCGTTCGTACGTTAACCGTTCGTTTAGATGGACCCACTTGAACCCTGACAAGTACTTCATACTCCACAGGATATCCCGAAAGACTGACTTCTTTTTGTTGGTGATTGGGTGCATGTTTAGCAGCGGTACGACTTGTTTTGCAACTCGTTTATCTAGGAACTCTACCCAACCCTCGGTGTACTGGAGCATCGCACGCTTGCCCTGCGCAGTTTTCATTCGCACCTTACCATCTGAAAATTGAAAAAAAAAATCAAATTTTGAATTACCAAATGATCGTCCGCGGTAAAGTGAGTGAGCAAGCGTACCTTTCTGAGATGGTTGCAGGTACATGCGCCCAATTTCGCCAAAAGGTTCGAGTAACGATCGTAGGATAGTCACATTCATGTGTTTGGGAATGGAACAGATATAAATTACACCAGCTTTTCTCTTCTTTTTCTTCAGCAAAGGTGTCACACGTTGCACCTTTCCGCGGATGATAGGTTGTTTCCTCGATGGTGTCTGTTTTTCGATGTTATCATCTTCGTTGCCGCTATCGTCCTGGTCGCTTTGCTCTTCATTTTCCTCATTATTGTCCTCGTCTGATTTCTGCTGCTCACCGTCCGATTCTTCCACATTCTCTAACTCATCTGAATCTTGTTCGACATCCTCATCTTCATCCTCGTCGGTGGCTTGATCCTCTTCGCTCTGATCTGCTGAGTTCACGTCCTGATCATCCTCGTCATGTGTGGTTTGTTCGGTTTCACTGTCCGATGCACGATCTTCCTCTTCGTCCGGCTGAACTTGGATTTGCTTTTTTATTTTTGGTGAGAGAATTATGCTTCCCTTACGTTTCATCTTTTCTAGTAGTAAATATCACAATTTTCAGTTTTTCGACTGATAAATGAAACAATTTTTTCGATTTATCTCGAATCAACAAATACCGCCTTTGTGCCGATCCAAAACACATGTGCTGTTGACAGTTTCGTTGCAAACAAACTACAGTGTTGCCAGCCATTGTTTGTTATCGTTAGCTGAACTCTAATTTTATCATTGAAATCGATTTTCTAAGTATAACTTTCTCAGCTTATTAAAAAAATAACATTTTGTGTGCATCACTGCATAGCATATTTTCAATATCAATCGATAAAACGAAATACACAAACTAAAATTGCAACACAATTTCGTTTGATGCGCCGTCATCCGTCGCCGAGATGGTTTACGTTTATAGCCGAGAGTCGTAGCGCTTGGACACGCTCATTCCGTTTGCTCTTTCTAAATAAGCGCATCCTCTCGGTCTCACACACAGCTCAAACACACGCACACTGCCAGAGGCGCCATTTTTAAGCTTCGTTGTGTGCGTACCATCCACATGTCGCGTATTTGCAGTGCGAGAGTGTGGCATATTCATTTTATTCCTCCGTTTTTTGGCACCGTAGCAGCCAACTCTTGTTCATAGAGTCTTTGTATTTGCTGAAATCGTATCGAAATATCGCGAATTTAGGCGCAATCAACAGGAAAACTGGTAGCGCACAGTGTACTGGTGGAGAACGGCATCGTTTTGGCCGTTTCCCTCCGGTGGATAAACCCTTCCGTCGAACCCGGAGTGTGTTTTCGTCTAGAGCGCTCGTTTCCCCTTTGCATCGCACGCATCAGCGCCATTTGGTGTGGAAGGTGTCCCGTTTTGTGCCCCCGTGGAGGTGAATTTCCGTGGTGTGCAAACGATACGTCGGCCTTCGCCTTAGTTGCACGCAGTTAAAGGTTTTGGTAAACACCACAGTGTAGGCCAACGACGGACCCAAGTGCTGCTACCGAAACGCGCTGTGTGTGACCGGAAAAGAAAAAGGAACGATTGCAATCCGAATTGCAAACAAAGCCAACGCACCCACTGTACCATCACGTTGCCGTCGTGGGGCATAGAGTGCGGAAGAACTTGAAAGTTTACCTCGAAAACGAAAAGGGTTGCCCCGTTAAAGGGAAGGGTAACGGCGGAATCGAGAGAAAGTGCGTAATCGTAAACGGAATCCGCACACAGCAGCCCACACTGACAACGCCATTGGGTTGAACTGTCATTGCGAAGGGATTTATCAACGCATAGCGTAGGATCACCGTCAGCACATCTTCGCGAGAGGAAAAAAAAACACACAGACACACACCATTGCTTTGAACACAAACCGGTGGGGTACTACGGCAACCATAACACAGGGCGGAAAAGTGCTTGCTCCCCCGATTGTTCCACGCGTTTTTCCGCGATCAGCCCACCACATCCCAGTATCCATCGAGGTTTCGGGGTGGGGAAGTGCGTGAGAGAAGGCTGATGCAACTTATCGTCGTCTTCCACGACGGGCATAACTGTAGCGCGAGATAAGACGTGCCAGAGGAACGGTACAGCAGGCCGGGTGACGAAAGAGAAACCGAAGATTTTCCTCCAAGCACTCGCACACACCGACAGCAGCAGCCTGCTAGAGCAGCCCCCCCGAAGCAGCAAAGGGAAAGTCACGCGCGTCAAATTGACAGCATACGTAGTGTGCGGCGATATACCACTCTTGCCACGGCAACGGTGCCAATAGTTGAAGCAGCAGCGGCAGCATAGCGTGTGTTGTTTTTTTCTTTTCTTTCTTTGCTTCCTTCGCCCTCGTTCGTGCGTTTTGTCAGTTGTTGGTTACATAAAAGCATCGACTTTAGGAGACTCGCGACAAGAAGGTACAACCACACTCTACGTACGTGGAAACCGCAAGTAGTTTTGACGAGTAAGCGCGCATTATTGATCGTGCAGCGGCACACGAAAAGATAAGTCAGTTTAAGTGCATTTACCAAGCGAGGAAGAGAGAGAGAGAGAGAGAAA
>KZ061709.1:81860-136793 GCA_002091835.1 Anopheles maculatus | reverse complement strand
CAGTTCCTGGGCGAATTGCTGGGTTAGTTAGTGGTATATAACTATAAAAATAGTTTACCAAGGAAACAGGGATACCCAATCACATTCATTTCCCAGCAATTACACTCTGTCCACAACTTGTTGGTGAAGATTTGTTCCTTCCCCCAGTAGTGCACCGCTAGGTCCCACCGACTTAATACATATGCTCGATGTACCAACACGATGTACGGTACCATCCCTACCGCAAGACGCAAGGGAGAAAGTCGTGTGTCGTCGTATGGTGCGTTTTGTCCACCGCCACCACCGTAATTGTTGCCTTTGTGCGTTTATTCGCATGCGAACACTAATGTGTTATCGAGCAGAAAGTGAGCAAATAAAGTCACACGACACACAATGGACTAGAATTTATATTTAGTTCAATTTACCCTGCTTCTGGTGGCGCGGCTATTCGTTCGCTGTCGTCCCCGTTCGTACCTGGCATTTTGTTTTGTTCTATCACCGACAAGGAAAAGAGGAACGCATTCCGGCGTTCACCGGCATGTATGTTCTTCTTATACACTTGAGTTTGGTGTGAGATTAGTTAAAATTTAAATGATGAGATTTATCTATCCCGTTCTAAGTAGAACTCGGATGCAATTATTGTCACAAATATGCACAACAACTGCACGGAAATTACGGCTTATGTTGCTACTGTAACACTAGATTGTTCCGCTGAGCTAGATAGTCAGTTTACCGTCTCAACCAAAGGATCACACGCTATCGTTAATCAGTTCTTGGCGTGGTGTGCAAAGTGTTAATCCTTATGAAAATGTTCCTTATAATGTGCGTCACTCTACAGGGTGTTCAATAAGTGTTCGAATACACTTTAAATGATAATTTAACAATTGAAAGTTTAAGATATCTCATTTTATTTTTGTTTGTCTTAAAGCAAGGTTTGTAGAGAACCTTTAAGGGTAAATTACTCTGGAGTACTCCTTCTTTTTTAGGCATCTCGTCTCAAATGTTGGACTGCGATTTTTCTAATTTTTCCATACTGTTCACAAGATATTCATTATGCTTGGACAACATGTACGATCATACAAAAATCCTCCCCAGCTGGGAGGCCACAAAGTCTTCTCGAGAAAATCAGTCAAATTCTCCCGACACCACGCTTGGACAATGTTCGCCGTGTGGGCCAGTGCGCTGCCTTATTTAGCTATGATTCTTACGTACAGTTTCCGAAATTTTTGAGCAGTCCGTGGCGATAATTTTGATGTTTTTATCGATAAAACACCAAAGGGAGCTTTCCACACCGGAATATGGGCCCCCAGAATATACTGAACCGAAGGATGTTAATCTGGGACGGAGGGATACTGGCCATGCTTGTTGGTGCCCATAGCCGATCGTTTAGCGCATTGTGCGGTTGTTGAAGAACAAAGAAATTCTTCATCCGAAAACATAAACTCCTGAACTGCGTGCCGTGGCGTGTATCGCTTTAGCTCTACCCAGCCTGTTCTTATTCGCAGCCTTCGTTACTTTGTGAACATTGTGTTTCTTATATGGCTTGTATCTCAGGTCCTTAGTCATGATGCTGTGGACAGTCCTGATCGACAAATTCAGGTCAGCAGCAGTCTTTCGGATCGAACGATTCTTTTTTCGACAAACCCGCTCCCTCACCACCATGGTTTATGGTTGTTGGCGTCCTCGCCGAACGCGCTTGTCCAGAACTTGTACGGTCGTTGGTCGAACCCTTCTCCCGGTAGTGACGGATGATGGTATAAAGGCATTCGGCTTCACCAAGAATGATATCAACCGCCTGAATATGTCACCAGGTGAGCCACCTGGTCCATAAAGTCGTGACTAACTTTATCACAATATGCCGGAACTGCTTCATGATGTGTAGTAAACCAAAAAAAAAAGACAGTTACTTGACTTGTTTGGGTTATCAAGCATATAAATAGAGCAAAAGATGACATTAATACCAATTCACAGAATGCATATGGTGCGCATTAAAAAATGTTCTTATAATCGAACTTATTGAACCCCCTGCATTTTGACGAAAACTCTATTTTGTGTCCAACATATTCTCCTCCAGTTTGGATCTTACAGCAGTTAGCAACGCTTTCTGCTAATAGCTTAAATTCCTCCTCTTTTTTGTTGGAATTTAATATGGAGTCTGCTTCCAAAATGTGTTAAATCGCCAAACTGCTAAATATAAAACTTCCAACTGTGTCGTAAAAGACTCGATAAATTGGTCAAAGCGCGGTTGACTTTTTTTATTCATGCACTTTATGGATTCCTTATCCCATTATCACCAATTAACGATTTTACCTTAGCCAGACCACGAGACACTCTATCTATACTTCCATCGGTTCCCTCGTGTCCTCCACTCCCTGTTGTACACGGCTGCGTGAGGCACTAATGCCGCGTCTGTAAAGTTTCCAGCACCGAAAGTGAGATATAGGACAACAAAAAACGCATTTTGTTGCTCGAAATGTGATTCATTGCGTATGTGTTAATATTATCCCAAATAGTGAATAACTAGGACACGACACACCTTTATCACAGCAGTATTGTGACGGTCGTTCCTGCTGCGAACAATGGCGATGACAGCGAACGGCAATGGAAAACTGGACGACGCAAAAACTGCACTTGCAGAATGCAGAATTGTGTGCGGTAGTGCAACGGTGAGCGAAACCGAAGGCTCGTCGTTCTTCTGCCGTCGTTGTTAGATCGTCGAAACCAACCGTAGTGTTGCTGTACCTTCGGGGGGTGGAGTGCGACGATTGGCACGATTGTATGGGTGTGTGATTTGTGTGTTTGCGTGTGTGTGTGTGTGTTTATGTGGCTGTTGAAATAGTCAAATTATACTGCTCTTATTGTGCTACCGTGGGAGAGAGAGAGAGAGAATACAACTGTGATACTTTATTCTAAATTTGCATCGGTGCTACTACCAACAGTATGAACATGGAGTTACAACACATTTATCTTATGGTACTTAAAGTATTTGGTTTATTTGTTGTGTTTTTTTTTAATAAGAAAGAGTAGCAAATGTTGGTTGGACGTTTCGATAAAATATAGTATTTATAGCTTGTTTGCTGTTTTGCTTTTCCGTTTTTCACAGGACTCAGCGGCAACGTTCGATTCAAGCGGATGGCATTTACAACAATGCTTCGTTTATGCATGCAGCCACATCACACGTAGGCAATATTGTTCAGATCCAAACACCGGCCGGTCACATATACGAAGGAGTGTTCAGGACGTTTTCCTCACAGTTTCAGGTAAGCACGAGTTTCTGTTTTCATTCACCACCGTCGGTTCGTTACCTTGTTACGCTCTTCCTATCATTTTAGATTGTGCTGGAAATGGCACATCGCGTTGAGATTGGTCCCGATCAGAAGCCAAAAATTATCGTAGAATCGTTCGTCGATCGACTGATCTTCAAACCGAACGACATAGTGACGCTGGCCGCGAAAGACGTCGATCCGGAGGACGCTACCCGCGATACGTTCAAAACCGATACAGCGATATCGCGTTGCAACGGCACGAACTGGCTAGAGGACCGGGTTCTCGAACCGTGGGACGAAAGTGGCGACGTGAACGGTGAATCCATCGAACACGGTCTCGAGCTCGACTCGAACGCGGAAGGATGGGATGTGAATGACATGTTTCTGAAAAACGAACAGGTGTACGGTGTACAGTCGACGTTCGATCAATCCCTGTCCGGTTACACCGTGCAGATACAGAAGAAGGACAGCGAAGAGTTTAAGGTGCAGGAGCTCGAGGCGGAAAAGATTGCGAACGAAATAGAGAACAATCCGGTGTACAAGGAGCGTATCGATATCGAGAACGGTGACGAAGAGGCCGCCTTCGCCGCGGTCGTCCGTCCGAACAGTAACGCCAGCCCGCAGCCCGCTTCCACACAACCGGGCACCGGTAGCGGTGCTGCTGCTAGCGATAAGAACTCGAACAACGTAAGCAGCAGTAGCAGCAACAATAGCGTTACCAGTGCAACAAATAGTAATAGCAACGGAAACAATAATCTAGCGAACAACACAAGCAATTCGACCAACAATAACAATAACACGGTGCAGGCGATGCCCTCGAACACGAAGTACATTGTGCCGGCGAAGCGCAAACCTGGCCAACCGGGTGGTAAGCTGGTTGTACGCAGTCCATCCTTGGCCAACAGTAATAACAACAACGGTGGTCCGCCAATAGTAACGGCTCAACAGCAGCAGCAGCAACAACAGCAACAACCACCCAGCCCACAGGCTCCGCACAAGAACAGTTACGGCCAGATGATGTCACAGCAGCAGCAACAGCAGCAACAACCTCCACCAGGTGGCCAACAGCACGGCGGTGGTGGTATGGGTCATCCGCCCGGTCCGCAGTACGGCATGCATCCGAATCAATCGCCTTACGGGCACGTACCGCATCAACAGCAGGCACCACCGCAGCAGCACGGCCCGGGTTCGGTGATGAACGCGAATAAGATGAACGGCGACGGTAGAGGAGATATGGCCGGTGGTCCGCCGGGCGGTGGCGGCGGAGGCGGTGGTAGTGGAAATATGAATGTAAATAGCAACCAAAAGCCTCTTCCACAGCGTACCGTACGGCAGTACGCGAATGCACCGGCCCCCGTAACGTACAGTGAGCCGCCACCATCGCTTAACCCGCAGCAGATGCCTGGCCAGACGCAGCCCATGTCCACGAAGCCACCGATGCACCTAGCGCATCCGCACCATACCGTTGGACCGCCGCACATGCCACCGCCAAACGTTGTGCCGGCCGAACATGTCGTGATTCAGCAGCATCCCATGGCAATGCCACCACCGGTGCAGCAGCAACAGCAACCGCCACCGCAACAGCAGCAACAGGCACCGGTGCAGCAGGCGCCACCGCCCCAACCCCAACGTACGGTTGTCGTCCGGAACCGGGACATGGAGATCGACAGTCTGCTTAAGTTCGGGCAGGACTTTAAGCTGGCTCCACCGCAACAACAACCGCCAATGCCAAACGTTCATCAGCAACCGCCACCGCCGGCACCACAACAACAGACACAGCAAGGACCACCCTCACACAATGTTGTCGTTCAGCAGCAGCAGCAGCAGCAACAGCAACAGCCACCTCCCCAGCCTGACCACACATCACCGCCCTCGCTGGACAGTTCGCAACCGCTGGTCAACAATCAGCAGCAGGGCAAAATGGTGGCACCGCACAGTGAGCCACCACCGCAGGCAGCGCCAATGAGCCAACAGCAGAATCAAGCCTCGCAAACAGCGTCGGGTATGGTGGTGGTGCCTGCTCAACTGTCCGCCCAGTCGCCACATTTGGTACAGCAACCACCACCGCCAGTCGTGCAGCAACCGCAACAGCAGCCGGGCCAACCACAGCAACCGGTCGTTGTCGGTGGTTCGCCACCCCAGCAGCAACAGCCCCAAGCGAATCATGTTGGTGGTGCACCCGCTGGTGTTCCATCGACTGTTAGTCAAAATGTGGTCACCAGCACCGTAACGCCCAGTGCGGCACCGAACGGCAATGCGAACGGGGTCGGCACACCCGATGGAACGTCTGCCAACGGTAGTGCCGGAAGCGGAGAACCAAAGCCGGGCACAGCCGCGAAGAAACCGTTCGCTCTGAACCCGGCCGCCAAACCATTTACACCGTCCAAGCACTTCAGTCCAAGTACTCCCAATCCATCACGGTATGTATTATTAACGCCCGTTTTTGGTAGCTGTAGTTGGTGTGTTCTAATGCACGCAAATTTGTTATGTTTAGTATGTACATATATGAATGCATGAAAGATTCTAGCTAGCAAAATGGTTTAAATACCCTCTTCCTTGGTGCGAACATGCAGTTAAAGGAACGTGTTTGGGGCTTTAAACGGTTTTAGCTGGCTGGAGTGTACGTTTAAGCTCATTAACACTGATATTAATCATGGTGAAAATTATATCGCTTTTATCATTTCCTAGTTTGAAGGCATACCTTACTATTCACGCTTAAGATTGAATCAAAATGAAATAGTCTGTCCGCCCCACGGGTAGCTTTTTTTTTGTTACGCAATTTGTGTTCTACAGGAGGCTCTCTATGCCTCAACTTAAGGCCCATGAAAATAGTTTAAAATAACCCTATGACGTACACACTCGTTTGTGGAGGTATTTCTTGTTTTATCTCTGACCGAAGTTGTGAATAGTGAGGATCATCCTGTCCGATAGGTCATCCACAAACTCCTATCGACGAACATTATACAATCATTCTTCAAAGTGCGCCAAACATTGCATTTCAAAGTCTATGGTGTATGCATACGCTGCTAATGGAACTTGTAATCCACTAAACACTAGCAAATGATCATTAAAAAGTGATCTGCTAGTGAAATGGTTTTAGATTTAGAAGTAAATTATTGACATACATTGCATACTATTGGGCGTTGCAAACCAAAAACTCTACCCAGCGGTACTGCATAGTGGGCAGTATTTTGTTTATTCGTTTCGTTTGATCTAGATTTAATCGTGTACAAACATTTCATTCTTAATTCATTTCTTAGCGTTAATGCATGTCAACTTAAACCATTGCTTATATACAGGGTGTTCGAGATAAATTTGACAGTCACCTACGGAGAAAGACAAAAAAATTTTAAGACAAAATTAATCATCGGGGAAATTTTTTTTGTTTTAGAAATAGTAGCTTACCATGTATTTTATTCATTTTATTCAAAATATCCGCCCTCGGCTTCTATTTCGGCCTCCAGCCGTCTCCGGAACCGAAAACAAGCCCTGGCGACAGTTTCGCGGGGTAGGGCCGCAAAAACGGACCTGATTTTCGACATCAGCTCCGCCTTGGTGTTTCTGTTGGTGTCCCGTTCCACCGCGCCCCACACGAAATAATCCATTGGATTAAGATCTGGGGAGCTGGGAGGCCACACATTCGGCGCGGTGAAGTCGTTGAAATTGGCCGCCAATCACTTTATCGTTTTGAAGGCTGTATGGCACGGAGCGGAATCCTGCTGGAACACGTACGGTCTGCCGTTGGCCACTCTCGTGATCCCCCATCCCCCCCATCACCCCCATCTCACGTGCCGACGGCCGAATTCCGATCCCCGGATTTTCCATTACGCGCGCCTGGAGGTCAGCCAGGAAAGCGTCGGTCCGCACGCAATCCCGCCGCTGAGAATGTGGTTTTTGTGCTGCCACCGCTTCGTCGTCGTCGCTGTTTTCTCCCAGCTCACTCCGGATCGCCTTCACCGTATTCAGCGAACACTGTACGCACTGCATGATGTCGCGGTTGTCGTGTCCGGCGCGGATCATCATGATGCATGTGATCCGCTTCCACAATGTACCCTTTTTTGGCATTTTTTATCACGGGATGTTTTCGCTGCTTGTTCCGTACACTTTTAGCTGTCGAATGACGTATTACTTGTTTTCCTATGCCAATTCAATCACGAGTTATAAACAAAAATGTAACTGTCAAATTTATCTCGAACACCCTGTATTTGCTTTTCTCATTGTTAGTCGCTTGCTAATCAATTACAACTTTTGTTTTGTTTGTTTGTTATACCTTTCTATGCCGTTTGATTTCATGATTTTTGTTTCGTGTGAAGTTTGATAGTGTAATTTTACATTCGATATTTGCTTCCCATCTTCAATAATGTTAATAAAAGATCCCTTTTTTAACACACTAATTTTTTTACCACGACCATGATCACCACAATCACCACCACCATCACAACAACCATCAATCACATCCTCACATGTGCCCGTGCCAAATATGTGCCCTTCCACCAACACCCAACCGTCTGCGCACGCGTGTCTACCTGGATTTACATACAATTCGGGAAAAAAACATACAAAACAAACGCCAAAAACGAAACTAAATTGATCGACCAACGTCTTTTGATCTCTGTCAAAAACAAAACAAAAAAAACCAAACGCAAATCGCCAATCGAAACAAAAAATGAAAACCATGAACCTTCTATCAAAAATCTAAAAAATAAAATATCAAAACCAAACCGAAACGAAACAATAACGCCATTAATAATCAAAACTATCTATAACCTACCGTTTCTGCTACCGCTAGCCCACCAAACACTAACAGTAACATAAGTATCATTAATGGTAATCCTTATTTCGCACGCCCACTGAAAAGTCACACGTCTTCTAGCCCGCACACGCCGCAAACGCCGGGCCCAGCCGCGTTAACCCAGGGTTCCTTCCAGCCACCGTCACAGCATGTCCTGCCGCAGCAGTTCGTCATGTCGTACGTGGTGAATCCGTCGTCATTCCAAACCGCCCAACAGCACCAGCAGGTGGCACAGCAGACGCGCATCCGCAATGGCCGACAAGGTAGCTACCGGAATGACATTTGTACGCAAGAAAATCCAACGAAAACTCCACCCCATTTCAAACCGGCACTGGCGCCGTTCCCTGCCCGTGTGCGGTCCCGCAACGGTGGTAGAACGCGTTAGCGTCGGAACGTTGAACGATGGTAACGGTTTCCATGTTTTTTTGCACCTTGTTTTGCAGTCCCCGTCAATGCGTCGCAGATGCAGGTAGCGGCAGCAACCGGGCAGCCCCTGTTGGCGCCTAGCCCGCTGCAGATGATCAATCCGTACGCGCCGGCGATTCACGCCCAACCGTTCCAGGCCGCACCACCATTCCACCAGCAGTACCGCATCTACGATACGCCGCAACCACCACTCCAATATCTTGCTGCAACGCCCCCATCTACCACACCATCGCCTGGCCAACCGCACCAGCAGTACCATCCGGGGCCGCAACCATCGCCGGCCGGTGGTGGCCCCCCTACCTACCAGACCGTACACCACCAGCAACCGACACCGTACCCGATCCCGGTGTGTAATATCGTACCGCCGCAGGTCGTGCCGGCCATCTACCAGAACCTACAGTCGGCACCGCAACAAAACCATCACCAGCAGAACCTGCACGTCATGCACGTTGCGCAGCATCCGTCGGCACAGTAGCATAAGTTCACCGCTGGTGCACCCGGCTCCAACGGTTGCCCTCCGCCCCATCCATCGTACGCGAAAGTGTTGAAAAATTAGAGGCGTACCCTGACCGACCGATCGATAGGAAATTGATGATGAAGATCGCGCGAAGAAGTCGTGTTGTTTAGGCACTTTCACACGTTTTTGATGCATCTGCATGCAAAGCAGCAGAAGATGAAAACTTACAATTTGAAGCCACACAAAGCGTGAGTGTGTGTGTGTGGTGTGTGGAAGATTATCGAACTGAATTATACATGTACACTACTGTCTTCGGAAGCGTTATTAGTACTACACGATTAGCCAGTGACAAGCAGAAGATGACGAACAAATTTGGAACGAAGATGTATAGACAAGCAAAAGTAGTAGTAGTAGTAGTAGTAGTAGAAGTGGGGGCTCACTACCACCAAACACACGAATGCGAAAAACCACTACAGAAGAACGGTTTAAACGATATTAGATTATTGTTCGATATTGCTGGCAAACATTTGCCGAGGTTCGCATGAACAATAACTCTGGTTTGGTTTTTTTAATATCATCTGAAACAAAATGGAAATGATTGATTGTTTCGGTTTCAGAACTTTCTTGCTATAATGTTGTTGTTTTTTTTTTATTATAATTGCGACAAACACATTCCCCTACTTCTCCATGATGCTGGTGGAGGCAAATTTTGCGAATACTTCCCAAACTCCCCTTTGTAAATCGTAAAACAGTGTGTGAACTGTGAACGACTGAATTTTATGTGTCCACCCATCCTTCGATTGTGTTTGTGTTGGGTAAATTTGCAAACGAAAAGCTCACGATCAATTTTTTTTCTATGTTCTATGTTCTACGTTAATGGAACGGTCGGGCTTCGATTACTGTTTACATTTGTGGTACGAAGAAAGTACGCAGTGAGCGTCACTGGATCGCCAACATAAACGCAAAACAGGAATATTACTTTTAGGAGGCTATCTCTGATTATTTGATGTGTGGAAAGTTTTTTTTTTGTCTTGTTTTGGGAGGAAAAGAAACTAATAATATTGCGAATCGTACCAGTTGAGGAGTACGACACGAACGAAGAATGGTGGTAGTAAAAACTAAGCACTCTTGTTTGTTGATTCTGTTCTTTCTCAGCAGAGAAATGAAGTTGTCTGTATTCGTTTTGCTCATAGTCAAACATGTAAAATATACACTCAAAGATAAGGAGAAAGCGTGCACGAATGTGCTGCGGCGAGCGAGCGGTGATTGAAGACATTAAAAGTGGGGCGGGATAAATAGTTGAAAGTTGAGAGGGATGTATCATATAAATGGTTGAGGGTAGTGTTAAGGGTGAAATGCTCCAATAAATCCCGTCGACGTTGGGCTGTACATTATGGAAAAAAGATGCAAAGAAGAGACGAGCCAGATATAAAGCTTGACGAACGTGTCGTAAAACAAAAGACAGAATGTGCTCACTTTACACGGCTGCGGAAGAAGGGAACAGCTGGTGAAGGAAGTGTTGTAACGGAGAGAATGTTCGTGTCGAATACTGAACAAAACACACAAACACACACACACATACACACATACACCCACAACAAAATCATCCGTATCTTAGCAAAGTAATACATGATTAGATAAATCAAATTAAACTAAATAAGTGATAAAACTGAGCGAATAAGCAACAGTCGCGGATGCAACACACATACACACGATAAGTAAAAAGTGGATCGTGCAAGAAAGCAGTTGAACCCGTTGAAATCTCTTAGCTGTAAAAAGAAAACCCTGAATGAAAAGTATGAATGGGGACAATTAGACGCGAAAGGAATGGTTGTAAGTGAATGTTTGGAAAGTAATTCTAAGATAAGGTAATTTAGGAAAAGCTATTCTTCCGTAAATGCCTGTGCAAGAGGTGTAGCGAAAACTGTCGCTTATGTACAAAGAAGGATGAAAGGAAAAACAAGAAATTGATTAGGATTGCAAGCAGCCAACGGCAGTGCGATAAACGTGTGTAAATGATTAGAAGCAGATCGGCGATAGTTTGAATGAGA
The DNA here is from genome assembly GCA_002091835.1 of Anopheles maculatus. Lineage (NCBI taxonomy): Eukaryota > Metazoa > Arthropoda > Insecta > Diptera > Culicidae > Anopheles > Anopheles maculatus. The sequence goes on along the minus strand of KZ061709.1, from coordinate 125,822 downwards.
CAGATATAGTGTGAATGCATCAAAAACACGTAGCCAATAAATTTAATTTATTGAATGTCCCAATTTTTTGGGCAGCAAACGGAAGGGGTCATGATCGAATGCAGAAATATGGCTAATAATTATTAGACAAATCCTTACTCAGATGTGTGAGCCGAAGAGGGAGACAAAACACACATGGTAAGACTGTGAACCAAAAAAAAAAAACATCTGAGTTCACTCAAACCCCGTATTGCGGGCGTATTTGCAGAATACAAGTAAGATCACACACACACTTAGCAATACAGTATAGAACAACAAACTAATTTTAGCTAGTTCGAAGGACTTGAGAGAGCCGTGCAGGTGTAACGGAACGAGACTACTTTGGCAAGTTGCGCGACTGTGCTGAACTACTAAACTAGACTAATGAATAGAGGTGAAAATGCGATGTACAGGTTCGGTGCTATTGAGGGGGATAAGCGGAGGAGGAGTATTGAATGGATGAATGAATGAATTGAACCAGAGATGAAAGATATCAAACGAAGGTGAACGATGTGCTAATATGAAAGAGTGGAAAAATTGCAACAAACAAATGTGCAAGACACTAAAGCAAGAAGAGCAACATGTTAAACATGTTGAAACGTAAAAATTCTATGCAGTTTAAGAAAGAACATCAATACCGAGAACGGTAAATGAGTATCAAAGACACACACACACAAAGAAAGAGAAACAGGAAAGAAAATGGAATGACAGCAAACAAAGCAAATGTTGTTTTCGATTTGCTAGCAGTACAAAATTCATTGCGTGAGAATTTTATCTGCACAATAAGAAGCACGAGAAAGGAGAGAGATAAAGCGAGTTGTAAATTATGTGCAGAAATTGTGACCGGGAAGAAACCAATCTTCGCTAGAGGAGTAAAAAGTGATTCAATTGAGAGAAGAAGTGATCATCTCTAGATGGGCTTGGGAAACTACAACCCCCATTTAGAGAAGAGTTATGGAGCAAAAAAAAACATTGTGTTTGAAGGAAGAACACACACACACACACACATCAAACAAACAGAACACAGAGGAAACGCTCGGTAAAGAACAAAATTGTGGCCAATTAGCCAATGCAACCAATTCAAAATTCAAATTGCGATTTTCCTACTTCTAAAAACACACACACACATTGACAGAACAATTCGAACTGTTCCACAGACAAACACTGATATATGTTACGAAAACAAAAAAAAATGCATCAGTCAGTAACTCTCGCTCTGTGTGAAGTTATGTTTTACGTTGAAAACAATAGATGTAGAAAATGCGAGTAAAATGTGAGGAATATCGCTACTAAACAGTTTAACTGAATGCCGCCACCTGCCAGAGAGAGAGAGAGAGAGAGAGAGAGAGAAAGGATTGGTTCTTGCAGAGAGGATGCAAAGATGCAAGTAAGCAAGACGCGGTTTGAGGATCGTAAGAGCGTTGAAGTAGAAATGAACAGTCGATCGAGAGCTTACGTGAGAACCGTGGAAAAAACTGATACACATTGTTAAATCTTTTTTGTTTTTATTTGTTTTCCATCTACAAACAATCGCCTGAGTCGCCCGACTAGAACCGTGTACCAACCACAAGGGGTCAACGAAAAAGGATCGAAACTAGGAAAGGAATAGAATTGGACGTAAGGATGCAAGTAACACATCATCACGGTAATGCGCATCACTTATACCCAATACAAGATGCACCAGGAGCGTTTTGGTGCGAACGAAGTGTGTGTGTGTGTGTGTGTGTGTGCGTATTTGTTACAATGGAGGATACGGTTCTATCGGGCTACTACTGGCGCCAAGAAATGTTATTGTTTTTACTTTCTTATTCTTTGACTGTAAAGAGGAAAAAAGTGCAACAAACGTTCAGTGAAACAAAAAACAGAAAAAAATAATAAAAAAAAACACGCTAAACAAAATTCATAATGACTAACTTTTATTTTTCCCCCTTTTTCCCCCCTTCCTCGCGAACGCGTCTAAGAGGAGGGGTTTGTCAGTTTTGGACGGAGTTCATGTATCAGAGGTGTACGTGAGTACTGGTATACAATCGCACGGTAGTTTGAGTGGAGAAGTTTCGTCAAGCTCTACTATGGCCGGTTGACAGTCAGTAACCCTTGAGCATAACTCATCAGGAATACTGTTGTCGGTGCTGACTTTTGGCCCCAGATAGGTGAAATTTTGGACGACTTCGAAGGTGCGATCATCCATCTGCACATCACTCATGCGTAAATTAGTATTTGTTGGCAGACACGCTGGTAATGGCAGATGTTCAGTGCCGCCTGCTCAATCCTTTGGTAAGCTTCTGCTACACAGGAAAGCCTCAAACCAGTGATACCAAGATCTTATTGAAGATGGTGCCCGAAGTTTCCACGTCCGAGTCACGGATGGCCCTCTCTAGCGCCAGATTGAATCGAAGACAAGCAAGGCTATCTCCCTGGCGCTGGCCCTTGATGGTAGCAAAGTTCCATCCACCTTCACCTGGCATATGATGTTGGCCATTATCAATTTTATAAACTCGATAAGCTTGCCCGGGATAGGAAAAGAACATATTGCATCATACAGTTTTACCCTGGTCATGCTGTCATATGCGGCTTTAAAATCGATGGTAAGATGTAGAAGAGTGTGGAGAAGGCTGCTGTGCTATGTTCTCCAATATTTGCCACATGGTAAAGATCTGGTCAGTAATATTTTTTTTCTCTGTCAACTTTTTATTATTCAATAGATAATGGGTGTTGTGGATGGTAGTTCGAACTGTTTATTTTATTTCGCTCTACATAAACAGATTAAATACCATCAAACACTCCCGCAAACCATGGGAAAGATAAACATTATTTTAAACTTGCTATTACCCTGCCGTTACCCTGCCGTTGCCCTCCTGGACATCAAATGATCGGCATTAATCAGGGGCATCGTTAAGGGGTCACCCTGCTCGTGGTGTTTCCCAATGAGGGATTCCCAAACCGCATGTCAGACAGGTCATGCTGTCATGCTTCTGTGAAGAGGGAATCTAGCAAAACAAAACCAAAAAAAAACGCACACCCTTGCACCCCGGGAAATGAGAGGAAAAATATGTTTCCTAAGCGGTAGTTGCTGTGTGATGTAAGCGGTCGGAAGATGCATCCTTTGCAGCATGGGAGATAGTGAACACGGCGTTGCGGTGGATAATTGTGATTAATTGTTTGTCGCATCGGTTGCGCGTGTTAAACGGACGGTGTGCGCCAACAATTCACACGGCACGCGTCACCGGCATTTATCGATTCGATGACATGACGTTAATGGGGCCCGATCGTTGCATTTGCTACAATTTGGATAAGCAGTTTCAGATGTTGGTCATTATTGAGGTGCCTCATTAAGGTTGCGTCCAGAAGCCGGGATTAGTGAAGAAATATGATTGGTGCAAAACTTTGTTAAAAGTATTAATTAGTGATTTGTACGTATGCAATAATGTTTGTTACATGTAAAGGTTCAATAATATTTCGTTCCTTTTTATCGTGCTTATCTTCGTCCTTGCAAGATACCAAGATTCCGGAAGCTCCGATAAATTACCAACTAATTCGACCAAACTCTGATCGATTCTAATGATGTAACTTCATTTTCATTATCGCCTCTTTTCCGATGTATTCCATTCATTTTTCCCACACTCTTACAATTTGTCACAGCGACCCGAAACTAATTGAAGTCATCAAAACAAAAATAAAATCTCAGCATAAACGCTTTCGAAGACTCCCTTCAATTCCACCCTAGCCATGCATACACGTATGTTTGATGCGAAAGGAAGCGATTATATCCATATCTAAATCCGTCATCACCCTCCGGAACCGGAACCAGAGCCATGTTACAGCAAATATTGTTGTCACCCTTTGCTGCTGTTGCTTTATGGAACAACCGACTGCACGTCGACCGACGACGATACATAAACTTGAAACCGCCACTTCCATACGACCTGTGACACGCCTCACTAGCGCGTCTGCCCCGTCCATGGCCAAACGGTACGGTGGTGACAGGGCGGCCAAGGGTTCAACGTGAAGGTGCACGATAAATTATAGGGTACTTGAAGAAATTAGCAATGTCAATAGCACTGGTGAAGAACGTACGCATAGCGATTCATGCTGCCGACGCACCGGCACGCGCTGGGCTGGGATGGAACCGCCGGAAGGCACCTCAACCTCGTTGAACGGCGTTAGTTCCGGGTAGAATGGGTGCTGTGTGTGTTTTGTTTGTTGAAAGTATTCTTCTTTATCTTCTTTAACTTCTTCTGAAACTTCTTTATCTAAGATATCTACGAATCTCTTGATATCTAATGCATTATGATCCTTCCGATCGTTGTTTATCATACGCTGATAAATCATAAAAGCTAACATTATAGTCCCAGTACTCACATACGCCTCTGAGACTCTGTCTAAATCTGACGAAACCCTCTTAGCCGCGTTCGAGAGGAAGATGCTCAGAAGGATTTTAGGCCCCGTTTGTGTGGAAGGACAATGGAGAAGGAGCCGCTACAATGACGAGCTCGACGAGCCGTATGGTGATCTAACCATCGTGCAGCGATTTAGGCTCGCCAAACTCCGGTGGGCTGGTCATGTCATGAGAATGGCACCGGACGACCCAACCCGTTAAGTCCTTTTAGGTCATCCAAATGGACAGAGGAGGCGTGGAAGACTCAAACTGAGATGGAATGATGGCGTTGGTGCGTCCGCCAGAACGGCCAGGATATTGGATCGGCAGACGATGGTGCTAGACATTGAGCTGTATCGAGGATTGTTGCAGAAGGCCAAGACCGCGAAGCGGTTGTAACGCCTGATAAATAAAGTAAGCATGTGTGGAAGGACTATCGAGGAAACCACTGAAACGACAAAGCTCGTCAGCGATTTAGGCTCGCGACCGGAGACAGCGATTTAGGCTCACCAGGCTCCGTTGGGCTGGTCATGTCATGAGAATGGCATCGGACGACCCAGCCCGTAAAGTCCTTTTAGTCCGTCCACATTGACAGTGGAGGCGTGGTAGGCCTAAATCGAGATGGAGTGATGGCGTTGATGCGTCCGCCAGAACGGCCGGGATATTGGATTGGCAGACGCTGGCGCTAGACCGTGAGCTGTATTGAGGATTGTTGCAGCAGGCCAAGACCGCAAAGTGGTTGTAGCGACTGATAAGTAAGTAAGTAAGAATTTAGAATTTTACCCATTTGTCCCCTTATTACGGACTATGGACTATCGATCAATAGTGAATCTATTTTAACAATCCGAAGTCGTAATTTGAGATTGCATATCCATTTCTGTATAAATTCTTAACCTCTGTGCTTGGTGGGACCTGCGTGGCATCTTGTGTATTGAGTTGCTTTCACCAAATAGATTGGATTATTTGCGATTCGGTACTACAGTGAAGTACAAAGATGATAAATTTTAGTCGGTTTCGATAGACATTACCATGATACAGTTTCGAAAAATTATACATGCAACAAAACAAAAACAAGTAAAAAGCCATCAAAAACCGATTGTTATTTAGATTGCACCTTTCAAGTGTGCCGTGTTTGGGCCACAACTTCCACAACTCTGATCAATCTAAATCTTATCCATTCCAAAAATCCATATGGTTGCTTTCTCCACTTCAATACGCCACACAATCCGCTGACCCTACGCACACTTGATAGAGACATGACAAATCGTCAATGAAGTGCAAAGCAAACCAGAGCAGTGAAAAATGGAAGCCAAACGCGCAACACACCACAAACGCACACAAAAACCATCGCCATCCAAACCAATCGTCACCGGCACGTGGGAAACACGCGCCGAAACCATCGGAACCTCGCGCCACCGGCGGAAAATTGTTGTATTTATACGCTCGAGGCGATAGAAATCTAGCGTTTGTGTCCCAGCGTCGGTACCGAGGGTTCTGCTCACAAAGTGGAAAAGCAGGAAGGTACCTGCAAACGGCTGGACTTTTGCGCCGGCTTAAACCGCGCACCGTGTGTGTGTTGTGTGAAATCAATTTCCGGACAGTGCCCTTCGTCGTAGGAAAAGGGGCCGAACGGGTGTCCTACCCGCTTGTCCTACCAACTTCAATTGGATTAGGATTTATTTTTATTTGCATTTAATATTATATTTATAATGTTTCCTCCCGCACGCATGTTCGCCGTTGTTCCCCTCCGGTCTGTTTCTCAATATGTTTTCGTGGTTTTAATTGTTGGGTTGTTTCTGTTTCCCATTGCATCCTTTCCCCGTGACGTACTTATCCACTGATAATGATGTTCGCGCCGACATAGGATTGGATGAAAGGGCATGCAACAATGACGGTCACCGGTTTCAAAGAGGAATAAAAAAGGCCTTTTGTGGGAATGCACATTGGCCACAGTGGATTAGCTTTGCTGGTGAAATTGTAAAACCGATGTACCGCGTGTACACTTCGAAATAAGCCGTCTTTCTATCACCGCAGTTCCATTTGAATGTAAATTAGTTGGTATGGATTTGGAAACGTAAATCGGACCGATTGGTTGATGCTGCCAGGCGCAGCGGTTAGACACTGTTAGTAAGACTGCGTGGGAAAGGATAATAAATGGTGTGTGTTTGCTTCTACAAGTCACGACTCGTGGTTTGGGTTCTAAATAAAGGAGTATACAATTGTCTTAAACATAATTTTAAATGATTTCGGCCTTTTTTTATATCGCAAACGTTTATCAGATAACTCAACAATTCTGTAAATAAACTAACTAAACGAGCTAAGAAGAAACTTAATTAACAAATTGCTAAAATGGTGTTTTACCGATGGAGAATGAGGAAGAATTTAATAAATTAAACAATTATCGTTACACCCAAGAGATCAAGGATTATTCCACTCATTTATCCTATTTCGTATGATGTCTCCAATGTCTATTTCTTGTTAACTTTTGTGCTCGTTATAGCTATAGTCCCCTGAGAACTAGTATAAGATTCTTAGGACTAGACTGCCTCGACAATGCCTCTACGATAATTTCCGTTTGGCAAGGTCCATACGAGGCTTTAAGCGATGCCTCCCTTTGCTCCCAACTAGCCAAACAACGTAACCAAACTATTAATAAGACTAACACCAACATAATATGTTAGGCCGCCTCTAAAAACCTCTGTTAGCAGATTTATTGGGATACACCGTAAACACTCCTAATTAATCATAATCACACATGTCCAGTACGCCGGGAAACGGACAGGTTTGCGTTCCGCCAAAAGGTAATAGAACTTCGAAATTTTTGAACCTGGAACATATAATTTCAATTTCAATTTCATGTATTCAATTGTTTGCCTTACGACTATACAATAAACTTAAGACTAAAACTAACCCTAACCTTAGTTAATAGGCCAACTTATCAAGGGACAGGACCTAGGGAGAGGCATGTAGGCGGGAACGAAAAGATGATAAGGAGAGGTTGTAGTCGAACAGGTGGGATGAGGAGTTAAACGCACGTATCGCACACAATAAAGGATCTTTACGACCAATTGCAGTGCGGCAGGAACGTATAGCGGGGGACGATTACGAAGGGAACGAGAAGGCACATAGAAAGGAATAATAGACAGCAACGATGGGGCATCAACACAGAGGAGAAGGAGGGAGGCAATGAAGGAGGATTGGGCGGTGTTTCGGCGAGTTTCGAGGGACTGCAAGCCGAGCAACCTACATCTGTCCTCATAACAAGGAAGTACCGAATGGTGAGACCCATAGATCTTGCGGACAGCAAACCTCGTGAAGGATCGCTGAACTCTATCGATCCGGTCTATGTGGATCCTCGCCGACGGCGACCAAATCACCGAGCAGTATTCCAACAGCAACCTGACCAGTGAGCAGAATAATACCTTTAGGCATTGAGGATCAGTAAAATTGCAAGCAACACGTTTCAATACTCCAAGCGTTCTCCGAGCTCTGGTGACCAGGGAGTCGATGTGGCTGGTAAAGGTAAGACCAGCATCCAGCCAAACACCGAGGTCCCTAACAACAGATACTCGGTTGACGGAGATCTGGTCGATGGTGTAGGGATAAAGGATTGGGGAACGAGAACGAGTGAACGAGATAACATTACATTTATTAGGACTAAGAACAAGCTTATTAACATCACACCATATAGAAAAACGATTAAGGAAGTTTTGAAGGACGGAACAATCATTAAGAGAGGAGACAGGATAAAAATTTTTAATGTCGTCAGCATAACACAAAAAACAATCCTGAGGCAAAACAGAGCTAATGTCATTAATGTAAAGGATGAATAGCAAAGGACTAAGGACACTACCTTGTGGTACACCGGTGTTGGCTAGGAATGGAGGGGAGACGGAGGAGTAAATTTTTACAGAATAGGAGCGGTTACAGAGATATGAACGGAACCAGGAAAGCAGAGGGAGAGGAATATCAAGTAGTGAAAGTTTATTTAAGAGGAGCGGATGAGGAACTAGATCAAAAGCTGATTTAAAATCGGTATAAATTGAATCAACTTGATTCCCAGTTTCAAGATGAGTCGAGAGGTAGGAGGTAAGACACATTAGGTTGGAAACTGTTGATCTTTTGGGTACAAAACCATGCTGTTGTGGTATTATTAAAGGGTTGAAAAGATTGGACATATGAGAATGAATAATGTGGTCAAAGCATTTGGCACTCGCACAAAGCTGCGAAATGCCACGATAATTACTAACAACATATGGCTTACCGTTTTTAAGAATCGGTAACAGCCAAGCATGCTTCCACAACGTGGGAAACACGGATGAACATAAAGACAGACGAAATAATTTAGCTAGTATAGGAGTTTTGTGTTGGAGGAAGGGTACGCGACACAATACGAGACTACTTTTACAATACGTTACAATACGTTTATTAGCCTAAGTCACACGCGTAAAAATACAATTAACAAAAGCAAAGGCTCGCAAGCACGCACACCGTAGGCCCTGTCTCGGCAGCAGCTGATCGTGGAGTGCCCGGTACGGAGCACGATCCTCCAGACGCCCGAACCCGAAGGATGCCGAGTGCTACGTCGATACCTGTCATTCAGCGACAAGATCGAGTAACGGCGTTACGGTCCGGGCTCCTGCTTGGCCGAGTATCCACTCATAACAAGGAGCGAACAGGTGACAACAGTGTTTTAAAACAGAAGAAGGAATACCATCAGGACCAGGTCGATGCGAACGCTTGAGTTTGGTTAAGGCTGAAATGACAACATCGTCATTGATCAATTTCATAAGGTGTGGACTGAATGAGTCGTGCGCCTGGGAGTCACCATCTACTGGATGCGATCCTACATAAGGTGACATAAAAAGCAGGAACTACATTGTGAAGGACTTTTTTGGTCTTTTGAAAGGACTCGAATGTCCTCGCGTGTGATTGGCACAAACGATTCAGTCATTACAAAAATCAGTACTAACGATTGTAGACGACGGCACTCCATCTTGAGAAGTTCAGAAATCTCTTTAGACAGGCTTTTTACTTAAAGCTATTTATATTTTATAATTTTAATGTTAATCAATCTGAACATTATCACTAGAATATCTGACATTATCAGTAGAACATCTTTTTGAATTCCAAATTTTACGCGTTGCTGAATAGTCAGTCCTGCGTGCGGTTAGACGTTCTGGATGTGACATGCGTGCTTTTCGTGTAAACCATGTTGACGGCTTTACCGTCTTGGCCATAGGATAACCCCAAATTTTTTGCACTGAAAGTAGTTTCAAATTAGACATGTTTGACCAGCAATAATGTATATTATTGTCTATATTGATGATATCAAATCGCTGTTATAAAGTTCTTTCGGTTGAAAAATCATTAAATTTTCCTATACTTCGACGAATAGTTTTAAAGACTGCTGAAGATTTATAACAAGTTTAATGAAGGATGAACCTATTTAAAAACAATCACTTGGCTATCTTCAATGATAAAAACACCATAAAATCCCAAAAGCCCGCATTCATCTCCTGCACCTGCAATGCTCACAGGGGTTTTTGCATTTTCCCTAAAAACACTGCACAAAAACATCAACCCCAAACGAGGGTATCAGGGCGCATGCGGGTCATTTTGCACCGAAAGGGTGCTGAAAGTCTGCACGGTATCGATTTACCCGTCATTTGCAGCACCAAACCGCCAACTGAACCCCCCGTGGAGCTAAATTGACCCATTATGAAGTCACCCAAACAATAAGTTTTTGGAAGATATTTTCTGTACGGTGCATGTTTGACGCTACCGGCTCCTTTTTGTGTAGTTGTGGTAAAAAGGAAATTCACAGAGCTACAGCTGAAGTTGCCCGAACGATTAAAGCAACAACGCTTCCCGTGTTTACTGGTTCGCAGACAGGAAGGAATCGGTGTGAGACATCAGAACCAGAACCGTACGCACAAACGAATGGGCGTGTCAAACGCAGATGGAATGCCACCCCAGCTCATTGTCTGCAGGACGTGCGGAGGGATAACTCGACAAAACAGGCACAACCCGAGCTACGTTGAATTGGTAGCGTTTCGCTAAACTTTATTGTGTTCCGATTTTACCGTAAGAGCACTTATGTTTGTACAGTGGCAATGCTTAAGAAGCTGTGGTGCTTCGTATTCTAACATCTTAAGAGTACGTGAATTGAGTCATAACTTAAGGTCTCCACGAAGCGATCTCCGTGGCAAGATAATACTATGGTCAAACTTGAGTCCGCTCGGAAGCGTCTAATATCACAAATTGTTTGTTCAGGTTGTTGCTTATAGGAGTCGGTGTAGTATCTGCACCACAGATGCTAGCAGAAGCAGTGATAAGGTGAGTCGGGTTGTACCCGTTCCGCTATCGAGCTGTCCCAGCTTCGGTTTAAAGTCGTAGCAGGTAGGGAAGTTTGCGGGAACCGGAAGCATCTCCGAGCTGTCACCAACCTTCAGCACTAATGACATGCCAATCTCGGCATGGAACTCTATGTGACAGTGGAATAGCCAATATCCTGCAATACAGAGAGAACAGTAAGCCGTTAGCAAGTCTTTGAAGGGCGAAGAACCCACAGTTACCAAACACAACACCTACCAGGATTGTTCGCGATGAACCGAATGATGGTATAGCCACCGTCAGGAATGGTTACCGTGTCCTTGATTGGAGCTTTCTTAAGTCTTCTCGGTAACCGACCCTCCTCATCCATACGACGAATGTCCTCCACGGTCGTGTTTCGACTCACACGATCCATACCCACCACACGGAACGCATGGCCGTGCAGATGGAATGGATGGTTCGCATCGAACGTGTATCCCTCGTCGATCATCACCATCTCCACCGTGGCATGCAGCGGTATCTGGATCACGTGACTACACTCGCAGAACTCCTCCCGACAGTTCCGATCGCGTACGCTCGTCTCGTTGCAGAACTGGCTCTCATCTAGCACATCCTTACCCGGCAGGAATGGTATCGATGGCATACGCATCGAGATGTGATTCAACTGCGGTGTATAGAGCCGGTTCGTGTTGTTGATCACCTGCTGGAAGCCGTACAACGACGGTACATGGAAGTGAGGATTATCCTTGCCGTAGAAATCGTAATACACGTAGAATTTGTAATCCGTCTTATCGCGCAACAGCAGCAGATCTTCCTGATCCAGTGCGTTCGTTTCGGAGATGGTAATGACGTTCTCTGCACCCGGACCACGATTCAGCGAGTTAAGCTGCACGCCCGGTGCCTCGTAATCGTATGGTGGCCACGATTCGTACTCGGTATCTTCTTGAGCTCCACGATATCGCAAAACTGCGAACTGATACGCCGATGTAAACCGCTCATCACAATCCATCAGTCCACGGAACCGAATCAAATAGTTGCCGACCGGTTGGTTAGCTTTCACTACGAAATCAAACCGTTCGCCAGCGTAACTTACGAACGAACCGAGATCCTCCAACGGCTGTATACCGAATCCATCCGACGAAATGACCGTAAGATTGTGGTTTTCGATCGACAGCTCCACCGGGCAGTTAAGGAACTCGGCATTAATCAGTCGGAACCGATACCGGCGGCCCTTATCAACGTAAAACACGCTCAAGGGAATGTGTTGCGATTCCGGCACAACGACGGCATTAAAGTTTACCGTGCGCGATTGTCGTTTGGTTCGGTGTCGCACATCGTTCGATTGGAGTACCGTTTTAATGTTATTATTGCTGCTAGCCTGCAGCAGTTCTACGTCGTCCAGGGTAGTTGCGATCGGTTCCGTAGTTGTCTGCGCATCTTCCACAACCGTTGTTCTTTCCGATTCTTCAACTGCAATCGTTTCCGGTTGCGTTGTTACAGGAAGATTCTCATCAAACCCTCCATCCGACACGGGAGCTTCTGTAGACGTCCCTAGTGGCGTAATCTTCGGGAACCGCTTGAAATACTTGCCTCGTCCATTGATCAACAAGTTTGGTGGTTTATTATCACCGGTCGAGTGATGATGTGCGGCAAACAAGGAAACACCCTGCTCGTGACCCCAATCCTGTACCGTAATCACGTGCTCGGACAGATCGTGATCGTACAGCAACTCATGTATGTCATTATCCTTCCGAATGATCAATGCTCCAAACGCTCCATCACCACGCTGCATACCGGTGTGCGAATGCCAGAAGTGCGTTCCCGGATTATCAGCCCGGAACGTGTACCGGAAAGTCGTGCCCGGACTTATGGGACATTGCGAAACGTGTGGAACACCATCCATGTACGGAGTGCGCCTCTGATGCAAACCGTGCCAGTGGATGGTGGTGCTCTCGCCCATCAAATGATTCTCCACGTCCACCACAATAATATCGTTCTCACACACCTCGATGGCCGGACCTGGCATCATCCGATTAATAACGGCCACGTTCCTTCGCACACCGTCCCCAGCGATGCAATGCGGCCGATCACAGTCGGTGCCATTGTAGGGACAGTTATAGCAGGCCTTACTAAGCGTACGGTACCATTCGAGCCGGAAACGATAGTAACAAGTTTCCGGTTTGCGTCCCAGTGTGCATACCCGCTTGCAGGGATGATTACTGTAGCTCTGTTCCTCGTAGAAATCCACACCTTCCTCTGACTGCGTTGAAGAAACTGTCGTCGATGCCGGCACCATCCTGGATTCGGTGTAATTACACACCTTGCAGCAATCACGCTCGACAATGTACTGGTCGGGGCAATTTCCTACCGGTGGACACTGCTTGCGGCTTGAGCTGATCGAAAGGAAACCACTCTCCTTAACGCACCGATAAAGCAGACACCCGTCAGGACTAGCCCACGATTGTCCCTCGCGGTAAAACTGTTCGTCGAACTTGCACTGCGCCTGAACGCACTGTGGGCAGCAGTGTTGTTGCGAGATTTGCGGCTCAAAACCCTAAAATGAAATATCTAATTTTTATTCGTGTCTACTTGACTTAAAGATGGTATTAAATTACCTCCGGACAGATGGTGTTACACTGTATGCCAATAGAATTGATGAAGGTTTCGTTTGCCTCGTTCCGTAGACACTCATAGTTCATACAGGTGGTTTCATTGACCATGTTGAACCACTTCTCACCGACCGATCTTGTGGTAATCTCACCGTCAGCATACACCTCACAGAAGTTATCTGGAATAATGAAAAGAAAAAAATTGTAATATCTTAGTAAATAACATAAATCTCACAAGCTATGTTAAGCGAAAGAAAGTATCACCAACCACAACGCTGCAGTGTGCAACATGTTCCGGCAGTAGTTCTAGGGCGAATGGTTCGTTCTTCATCACAAAACTCGATCGGTGGTGGACAGGCGTTAGTGTCACAGTATAGTCGAAGAATTTCACAGCAAGGGTCCAACTCGCGACGTATCCTTTGTCCCGGTTCCAGTGAGGTTTCCGAAATGTTTGACAGCGGTTGACATTTACTCGGGTCACAGTCTGTAATGGGAAATTTGATGAACATTTTTTTAATGTTATGATCATTGCATATGTTAGTCAAGATCGCTATGTGTTCTGATGCACCCTGTACCGTAAACTAGCGACTAGTTGATGATGATTAATCTTTAAACGACAGCTGATTATCATCGTGTGTGAAACATATGTGAGTAATAAGACGGATGCTGAGTTAGACAGATCCTCAGAGGCGCTCAATCGAGTAGTACTGCATCTTATTGCTTCACATAAGCGATTTTGGTATTTTTTCCATATCATAAGGCCACATCATCAAAGCTAAAATCGCATTTTTTATATTAAGAGACGAAAGAGGTCCAAGACACCCAAAATCTCGTTAATAGTACAAACAACATTTTGAAGATTTTTTAAACAACAATAGTTGAAATTTTCCGTTGCCCGCAGCTTGTACTGTGCAAAATTGAAAGTTTATAAGTTGGAGGAAGTAGCAGCTTGACAAGATCATAAGTCTACGTACTAGTTCCTCGAATCAATCCGTAAAGCTAATGTGTCGAAATGATTCAATTATCTAACGATTATCTAAATGATGGCTACAACAACACATCTTTGTTTTCGACTACCGAACATTATTACAACTGTCCGTGCAACACCACGGTTATCTAATTTAAATTCACAACACAGTAACCGTAAACATTCCGGTACGACATGTACGAGTGAGCGCATGTCAAGTGCGAAAAATCGCTGATCATTGTCAAGGCATTTTGTTGTCCCACTGTACGGTAAGGGTACACACATCAGTCCCCTTTTGATTGTATACAAAACGCATCCGAATGATAGCGATGACCTCCCACGAGCTGATGATGGTACAGTGAGATCCGTACATTACAACCGTACCCACCCCCGGCGAACTGGAAGATTGAAGGATTTGATATTCGGGCAAGAGATAACGATTGTAACGCAAAGTATATGAGCACGAACCACCGAAAACCTTCACACAAGCGCGACGTGATGATATACCTGGCCGGTACAGTTCTTCCGGATAGCCTTGGCACAATAATGGCTGCACTAAGTCTTATGGCGCAGCGTGCTAAGTACAGAACCCACGCTACAGCGATACAACCTCACCCTTCGGCGAACAACGCATCCATAGTGTCCACTAAAAGGCACACTAATCTGCGAAGGTCACAGAAATGCATTGGATAACGTAGCGGCCTTCAAACGTAACCGAAAAAGTATGCATTACACGATCCACCACTGTAACCACGCGCCCATCACGGTAGGCAGGTGAGTGTGCTGAAATGGATTATTAATATCCACAGCACAATCGGACGAAACAAGCGGAACGAAGCGGGCCAGTTGAATTCAAATCAATTTTAATAACACACATCGTGCAAACCTTCCAAGCCGTCAATCACGGTGGGGCAGAGTTGATCCGGCATACGGTAGTAGCACCTGCTGCATTTTTTTTTTGCTGCTGCCGTAAGACCAGTAGGTGGCAACGTGTGACACTCATCGCCTATTAGGGTAGTTAACCATTGGTTGCGGGTACTCGGCGCGTTCCTGTAACAGATTATACCTTAGATACCGAATACAAAGTGGATCACAAACGAGTTTGACGAGATATCATCTGTGTTCGAGGTATCAAGAGTCTTTTCATTATGTAAATGGCAAATACTGGTGAAAATAAGTCTTTTTACTTATTTCTAAAGTGCCCAAAAACTGAGTCATTTATCAGTGAGATAATTAGCACGCCCCAACAAACTGGAACGATTATAATTCCATCTTACATACACTTAGTTCCATCATGAAATCAATTATCTTTCTCATTATTCTCAAACGACTTAAAGCTTCTTAGTACAGCGCTTACGATTGATGAGCACTGATAATAGACAAAAAGCCCTAGAGTGCCCTAGAATTGACACAGGCACATATAATCCCACACCCTGCTGTCTGTGTGTTGCTGTCTAAAGTTGCCGATCCTCATCAAGCAACAAAGCAAACCTAAGGCAAACGCACACGATAACAGTGCATTGCTACAACATGGCGATCGAATTGGCAACCCACTACCACTGTATGTGATGTAAGTTCACACGATCAAGTCACTTCCACACCACACCTGACTGGCACAACACTATCGCAACCTGCTGATCGTCGGTTGCGTGTGAACGTGAACGCCGAACGCACATGCATCATCATCGTATGTAGAGCCGAGCGTACGTGATCGTCCCAAGACGCAAAGCATCTCACCGTGGACTCCAACCTTGACCGTGGACCTCGTTTCGTTAGCAATCCACCGAGCGCTATACAGTGGGCCGGAGTTGGACGCTTGTTCTGAAGAGAACTCCACAACACCTTCCAATTATCCCATGGCCGATTTGAGTCTCTAATGAGGCTTCCTGCGGTAACGGGCCCATTAATTGAGACCGTCAGGATTCATCCATCAATCATAAAATCTGTTTTACGACCCTTTTTACATCTCGGCGAGATAAATGATGCCTGCGGCAGAAACAATAAAAAAAGGCCAACTAAAGATTAAATCCGGATCCGGCGAGCTAGTGTAGTGTGGGGATTCAAATAGAACAGATCGGCTCCTAGGGTCGACACATTTCGCATTCGCGCATTTATTTATTTGTCGCATAAATTAGCGAAACATCTACACATCTGGTCTGGGAGCAGTTCTTAAAAACAACGTGCCACTAGATTGGCATGCGGTTCCGGTTGACTGTGACTCCGACCCCCGTGTCCGAGGTATATAATTTTCGGAATTAGAAAATTACAATTACAATGTATATGAACCACATAAAAAAGTGAATGGAAACCGATAGACCGGATGGAGACCGGCAGTACATTCTGATTAGCGAGCGGTAGGATATCCGCGTGTGAAACCTATTTTACCCAGTCGGCTTATAGCTCGCAAGTAGAAGCAGTTCTCGTTGCGAAAAGCGCTCGTTCCAGTTCGTGTCGCATGGACAAGTAGGAGAAATCAGAGGAAACCCGAACAGCGCAATCGATTTCGAACGAACCAAGCACGCAGGTGGCAGCTTCTTGATGTCCAAATTAATTGCTGCCCATTTAATCATGTATTAACTATCCCCGTGTAAACGCACGCCGGCTGCTTTTCTACCGCTTTACTTCCCGATCGATCGTCAACCGGCGGCATATCGCAATGGTGGGCAGCGTGAATCATAAAAGGGTTTCACTGCCTCACGCGATCAACGATCTGTGACGGAGCTGTGCACAAGTCACACGCGCTGGAATGTCCAAGAACGTGGTGATCGCAACCGTTAACACGCGCCAAACGAGCACTTTCAAGCACGCTGCTGCGGACCAATGTCCCGCAATGTGCTCCGGTTCTATCGCAGCTCACGGACCAGAATGACGCCATCAGTGTGCGTATGGTGCGTAAGCTAGACATCGCCTTACAGGTAAAACCGGGAATCGGATAGCCCAAAGCCGCAACCAACGGCTGGATGGAACTGGTTTACAGCAGATATTAGGACATGGTGCGCTACAGCACGTGTACTGTAAGGGTGACCTCAAAAAATATATGTTAAGTAGAAATTCTTTTCATTATCCAAGATACGCTTAATACACCGATGATAATTAAGAAGTGTTTAAATAATGTCGATTATCAATCAACTCTAATCAACTGCAAATCATCACAGCACGATGACTTGCATTCCACAGTTCCACTTGTCCGTGGGGTTTCCTTGAAGTTAAAAATTCCCTACTTTTTTTAACGTTGTAATACAATCGACAGGAAGATACCAAAATCACACATTACGGTCAATTAGATGTATAGGGAGGAACCTCAAAAACCACACACACCCAACACAGCATCATCCAAGAAACCAGTTTCTAGCGGATATCTGCTTGGAAGATGATCTTCCGGGATGTTTTCGACCCCCCAAAAGCGGTTGGTAAATCCCGCAAAATTCTCCACCATGACAAAACGCTTTTGTTTATCTTGCATGCATCGGGTGAAATCGTAGCTTGAATATTTACGATCCTACTGCACGGAACACTGTCGGCTTCCTGCTCTTTGTGGTTGACAGGGACGCCACAACATTGCGCGCCGAGGAACTGGAGGGGACTTTTTGGTTTATCAATTCCACGATTCATCGATCATCAGTTTCCCGTTGTTGCGATCCTGCGTAGCTTACCTGTGATGACACTTTGCGAGTGGCAGATTTGAACCATCAGCGACAAAATGATCGCGATGCTGGCAGTTACTAGAGGCATTCTGTCACGCCAAAGCCCGGCAGTTAACACACTATTGCTGATATGCATAGTTCCGTTATGGGGGGGGGAGGGGTGTTGTTGGTTGACACTGTTATCTTTACTGGACGACAGTTTGCTCCTTTTTAGACACGCTGTTCACCGTTTCGGGTCTGTGTCACATCATCCACAATCTCGTTGTCTGAAGAAACGCCTATTGAAGACAAAAGAAAATTAAAAAATTAGTTACAAATGCCATGACATTCATAGCTGTGTCCAAAAACAAACGCACAGCTACATCAAACAACGCATGTAACACTAATTAGCAAACGCTATGATGAAACACTGTGCAAAACTTTCATCTAACTTTACCCACACACACCCTTTTGTATCGTGTGCAATTTTGAGCCGCTAATCAAATGAAGAAATCAATGTTAAGCTTCAGATTTGCATAAAATGCTACACTAACGGGATCGAACACGGCCCCCAATCAGGCCGATCGTTGTATTATCACGTGGATAATGGCATCCCATGTGGAGAACGTTTTTACTTTCGCTGTTAACGAAAGGTGAACACTCTGCCATTCCCAACTAGCGGCAACACAATGACGTGCCCGCTCATCTGCTTCTGTACATCTCAGCCACCGCTGAAATGAGATGCATTAACACGTGGGCTGACGGCGACTGATAGCGGTCAACCTGCGCCGGGTAGGAGATATAGATTTTTTATTGTTTTACAACGGTCCGCCCTAGCGAACATAGGCAGATCCCTGCCTATTTTGATAAGCGTGAATCTCGGCGAAGAAGTGACCAAAAAGGGGCAAAGTTTGGTCTGATAAAACTAGCGTTGACGTACGTCGAGAAAGATCATACTATTGGAGGGAAGCGGTACCCTGATTACTCTTGTCACTATTCATAATTGTATTAGATAAGATTTTGCGATAAGTAATTGTTTGTTCCTGTGCATGCAAATGTTATAACCCCTAAAACCCTTTTCAAGAACGGCCCTTACTTAGTTTAAACTTACTTCTAGAAGCTGTCAGACGGAAGATTATGTTGCACATATCATTGTCATTAACATAACTACCGGTAGCTTCCTCACGATGGACAACCTTCAGCAGTTTGCATCCACAATCTTCCGAGCACGATCTATCATTCGTCTATCTGTTGCAAACAATTTTACACCATTCACAGATGGCAGCAGTGCCACCTTTGGAGGCTAGCGTTATTTGACATACAATTACCCAAGATTGCATAACGATGCTTAAATGAAGTCTAGCCTTCTCCGGGTACTTGACCTAGTGGTTACCAGTACCGGTGCGCATACCTGCGTTGACCAGTAGGGCGAACAACTTAGGACTTGGACGAGCGTGAACGTGAGATGTTTCACGCTTTTCAATCCCGATTGTGATTCAATCACCCGAAAGAACTGGATACTGCAGACTTCAGACAGCCAAGAAAATACCAAGCTTAATGCCATTTCGCAAATTACAAAAACGGAGCGTTAATAGAGTGACTGCTTCCAGGTTTTAGGTTGATCTTTCACTGTGAATGCCGGTGGATAAACCTTGAAATGTGTAATGATCATGTTTACCGCTAAAAGCACATTATTGTACCACATTTTTGTTGCTCTTGGTGACCAAAGCACTCGTTATCATTGAAAAGCCACAGTGATTGAGTTGTTGTGTTATGCTACATGTTTACTGCGCTGTATCTTTCGATCGGATGATGCGATGGTGCATCTTTTCTGTGCAGACACACATTAAAACCATGATAAACAAGTTGTTATGAATGGGAGCTTTTTTTGGGGGGGAAAACTTACATCTAACAACAACAAACCCAACCGCAGACGACCTTCCCAACCGAAAACAACACTATCAACCTTCATCTCCGGATAACCATTAATAGGCGAGCCCTCACTCTCACTTTCCAGCTCCACTTGCATTGTGAACTAATTTCGACACATTGTGGCTCACGCGTCGATCAGTTTGCTTCTTTTTTATTGATTTTGGAACACTCGGGTCTGATGGGTTGGTTGGTTGGTTGGTTGATTGGAAGCATAAGCTTGAAACTGGATACTTAATGAGGTGAAAAAAAAAGTTCTTCTTTTGTCTTCAAATGTAGTTCGGTAGGGTGTGCTTTTATTGGATAAGATTATGTGCCTATTTTTAGGCCACCGGTGAGCATAATCCTAGACCATTAACCTAGTGCCAGAGTCTGTTATTATTTAAGTATTTAAATTTATTTATTCTAACAACGACAAAAACAGAACGAAATTCGTTTAAAAGCAAGCAGGAACTCTATACTTCTGCTGTCGCCATCACTTCCTGATGCAATGGAAACCAAAAATTGGCCCCTCAATTTCCCACAATTCACAAATGTTTGCACAGCAAGATATACTTCCGTCCTGCGGTGAATCCGCGTACACTTTTATTAATCCAATAATTATACCACCTCACCGGGCACACCGTGAACGTGAAACTGTCCTACGTTGTCGGCGTACGTTACGGTGAGCGGTTACCGACGACTGTGATCGGCAAGATTGGACGAGCTCGAGATCGTGCGGTGGTTGCTTGAAGTCAAACTTTTCCGGTTGGAAACGAAACGGTTCGTAGGAAGCGACTGTTGGGGCCATACATATTTATGAAGAGGCTAATTTTTGCAAAGCGTCTTGTTGGACTAACAGCAAAAATTTAAAGCAATTATGTTTGTGTCAGGCTATATATGTTGAATGTTCAACAGAAAACTGATTTGTAGATAGTAAAAACTAATCTGAGTTGTCTTGAGAATCTTTAGGATCTTGACATCTTGAGAATGTGCAAGTTTAGTTTGTTGTTATGTTTTTATGATCAAATAAATTATAAATTTGTAACATTTTCAGGGAGATATCAATAAGAGTAAACTTGTTGTGTTAACTAACACGTGCGAGATATCGCAAACAATTCTATTTGTATGATAACACTTAACACAATCGAACCCCCACAACATATGCCAACATCAACATCATCGATGTTCTGAAACAGCTTCTGTACTTTATCTAAATATTAATCATACCGAAAGCCAATACCCTTTTATCAACCACTTCAACTCATCAACTGCTTCAGCTAGAACAAATGGACCGAACATTCAAACACAACACGTGCACTTACCCGAACAATCGCTGATCAATCGTTATCAACCGTTCTGCAGTAATGGTTTACTCACGTTTGTCGGTTACAACAAAACTTGTCACTTATCATCCAAGCACACTAGCTAGCCGCTTGATACAGAACAAATAGATTTAAATTTTAGACGACACCGTTATCACGCGCTGGTTTTTATCTAGCCAGCCGCTACTACACGTCACTAAACCGCAGATGACTTCAATCTCTGGCAGAAGAGGCTACACTTCTTTGCGGTTTTCACCTCAATTTTTTGTCACAAAACACTTAAAACACTATTACACTTTTCCTTTCTGCACGTTTTATGCTTCAAACGTACGTTTTTTTCACTTCACTTTCCTTCTGTGTCGTCTCCCAAACCACCGCCGGACTACGACGAACCAAGGCAACGAAGGCTAGCAGCGAACACGCACAGAACAAAGGCACCTGGATGGATGGAGTCACACGAGCCACTGCTCGCGAACGCCCTTTCTTGTTGGCGCTTGGAGGCAGACAAACGTACACCGATCGACTGAACGTGCGAGCCATGGGCCCGAACGCTTTTAAACCAGCTTTTGAGCGCAGCGCACCGTACCCTGACGTCACGACAGTGACGAACCATGGTGCGCAGGCCAAACCGCACGCTCGCTAATCTGCTTCGTTTCTAGCGCGCGGTAAACAAGCTTTGGTCACTTCGGAAACACGCGGGAACAGGAATGCTTGGGCTTCTCCGATTGCAGAAGGCTCGGCATACGTGGGTTCTTGATGCCGACGGTTTGTTTTTACTGGGATTCCCTGAAACGATCGAAGCATGTAGCAGCGGGCGATCGCTTTCATATTACATGAAAGTGTATTGAAATTAAAATTCTTAACAAGTGGCAGAAGAGGCTACACTTCTTTGCGGTTTTCACCTCAATTTTTTGTCACAAAACACTTAAAACACTATTACACTTTTCCTTTCTGCACGTTTTATGCTTCAAACGTACGTTTTTTTCACTTCACTTTCCTTCTGTGTCGTCTCCCAAACCACCGCCGGACTACGACGAACCAAGGCAACGAAGGCTAGCAGCGAACACGCACAGAACAAAGGCACCTGGATGGATGGAGTCACACGAGCCACTGCTCGCGAACGCCCTTTCTTGTTGGCGCTTGGAGGCAGACAAACGTACACCGATCGACTGAACGTGCGAGCCATGGGCCCGAACGCTTTTAAACCAGCTTTTGAGCGCAGCGCACCGTACCCTGACGTCACGACAGTGACGAACCATGGTGCGCAGGCCAAACCGCACGCTCGCTAATCTGCTTCGTTTCTAGCGCGCGGTAAACAAGCTTTGGTCACTTCGGAAACACGCGGGAACAGGAATGCTTGGGCTTCTCCGATTGCAGAAGGCTCGGCATACGTGGGTTCTTGATGCCGACGGTTTGTTTTTACTGGGATTCCCTGAAACGATCGAAGCATGTAGCAGCGGGCGATCGCTTTCATATTACATGAAAGTGTATTGAAATTAAAATTCTTAACAAGTGGCAGAAGAGGCTACACTTCTTTGCGGTTTGGGGGGGAGGGGTGTTGTTGGTTGACACTGTTATCTTTACTGGACGACAGTTTGCTCCTTTTTAGACACGCTGTTCACCGTTTCGGGTCTGTGTCACATCATCCACAATCTCGTTGTCTGAAGAAACGCCTATTGAAGACAAAAGAAAATTAAAAAATTAGTTACAAATGCCATGACATTCATAGCTGTGTCCAAAAACAAACGCACAGCTACATCAAACAACGCATGTAACACTAATTAGCAAACGCTATGATGAAACACTGTGCAAAACTTTCATCTAACTTTACCCACACACACCCTTTTGTATCGTGTGCAATTTTGAGCCGCTAATCAAATGAAGAAATCAATGTTAAGCTTCAGATTTGCATAAAATGCTACACTAACGGGATCGAACACGGCCCCCAATCAGGCCGATCGTTGTATTATCACGTGGATAATGGCATCCCATGTGGAGAACGTTTTTACTTTCGCTGTTAACGAAAGGTGAACACTCTGCCATTCCCAACTAGCGGCAACACAATGACGTGCCCGCTCATCTGCTTCTGTACATCTCAGCCACCGCTGAAATGAGATGCATTAACACGTGGGCTGACGGCGACTGATAGCGGTCAACCTGCGCCGGGTAGGAGATATAGATTTTTTATTGTTTTACAACGGTCCGCCCTAGCGAACATAGGCAGATCCCTGCCTATTTTGATAAGCGTGAATCTCGGCGGAGAAGGGACCAAAAAGGGGCAAAGTTTGGTCTGATAAAACTAGCGTTGACGTACGTCGAGAAAGATCATACTATTGGAGGGAAGCGGTACCCTGATTACTCTTGTCACTATTCATAATTGTATTAGATAAGATTTTGCGATAAGTAATTGTTTGTTCCTGTGCATGCAAATGTTATAACCCCTAAAACCCTTTTCAAGAACGGCCCTTACTTAGTTTAAACTTACTTCTAGAAGCTGTCAGACGGAAGATTATGTTGCACATATCATTGTCATTAACATAACTACCGGTAGCTTCCTCACGATGGACAACCTTCAGCAGTTTGCATCCACAATCTTCCGAGCACGATCTATCATTCGTCTATCTGTTGCAAACAATTTTACACCATTCACAGATGGCAGCAGTGCCACCTTTGGAGGCTAGCGTTATTTGACATACAATTACCCAAGATTGCATAACGATGCTTAAATGAAGTCTAGCCTTCTCCGGGTACTTGACCTAGTGGTTACCAGTACCGGTGCGCATACCTGCGTTGACCAGTAGGGCGAACAACTTAGGACTTGGACGAGCGTGAACGTGAGATGTTTCACGCTTTTCAATCCCGATTGTGATTCAATCACCCGAAAGAACTGGATACTGCAGACTTCAGACAGCCAAGAAAATACCAAGCTTAATGCCATTTCGCAAATTACAAAAACGGAGCGTTAATAGAGTGACTGCTTCCAGGTTTTAGGTTGATCTTTCACTGTGAATGCCGGTGGATAAACCTTGAAATGTGTAATGATCATGTTTACCGCTAAAAGCACATTATTGTACCACATTTTTGTTGCTCTTGGTGACCAAAGCACTCGTTATCATTGAAAAGCCACAGTGATTGAGTTGTTGTGTTATGCTACATGTTTACTGCGCTGTATCTTTCGATCGGATGATGCGATGGTGCATCTTTTCTGTGCAGACACACATTAAAACCATGATAAACAAGTTGTTATGAATGGGAGCTTTTTTTGGGGGGGAAAACTTACATCTAACAACAACAAACCCAACCGCAGACGACCTTCCCAACCGAAAACAACACTATCAACCTTCATCTCCGGATAACCATTAATAGGCGAGCCCTCACTCTCACTTTCCAGCTCCACTTGCATTGTGAACTAATTTCGACACATTGTGGCTCACGCGTCGATCAGTTTGCTTCTTTTTTATTGATTTTGGAACACTCGGGTCTGATGGGTTGGTTGGTTGGTTGATTGGAAGCATAAGCTTGAAACTGGATACTTAATGAGGTGAAAAAAAAAGTTCTTCTTTTGTCTTCAAATGTAGTTCGGTAGGGTGTGCTTTTATTGGATAAGATTATGTGCCTATTTTTAGGCCACCGGTGAGCATAATCCTAGACCATTAACCTAGTGCCAGAGTCTGTTATTATTTAAGTATTTAAATTTATTTATTCTAACAACGACAAAAACAGAACGAAATTCGTTTAAAAGCAAGCAGGAACTCTATACTTCTGCTGTCGCCATCACTTCCTGATGCAATGGAAACCAAAAATTGGCCCCTCAATTTCCCACAATTCACAAATGTTTGCACAGCAAGATATACTTCCGTCCTGCGGTGAATCCGCGTACACTTTTATTAATCCAATAATTATACCACCTCACCGGGCACACCGTGAACGTGAAACTGTCCTACGTTGTCGGCGTACGTTACGGTGAGCGGTTACCGACGACTGTGATCGGCAAGATTGGACGAGCTCGAGATCGTGCGGTGGTTGCTTGAAGTCAAACTTTTCCGGTTGGAAACGAAACGGTTCGTAGGAAGCGACTGTTGGGGCCATACATATTTATGAAGAGGCTAATTTTTGCAAAGCGTCTTGTTGGACTAACAGCAAAAATTTAAAGCAATTATGTTTGTGTCAGGCTATATATGTTGAATGTTCAACAGAAAACTGATTTGTAGATAGTAAAAACTAATCTGAGTTGTCTTGAGAATCTTTAGGATCTTGACATCTTGAGAATGTGCAAGTTTAGTTTGTTGTTATGTTTTTATGATCAAATAAATTATAAATTTGTAACATTTTCAGGGAGATATCAATAAGAGTAAACTTGTTGTGTTAACTAACACGTGCGAGATATCGCAAACAATTCTATTTGTATGATAACACTTAACACAATCGAACCCCCACAACATATGCCAACATCAACATCATCGATGTTCTGAAACAGCTTCTGTACTTTATCTAAATATTAATCATACCGAAAGCCAATACCCTTTTATCAACCACTTCAACTCATCAACTGCTTCAGCTAGAACAAATGGACCGAACATTCAAACACAACACGTGCACTTACCCGAACAATCGCTGATCAATCGTTATCAACCGTTCTGCAGTAATGGTTTACTCACGTTTGTCGGTTACAACAAAACTTGTCACTTATCATCCAAGCACACTAGCTAGCCGCTTGATACAGAACAAATAGATTTAAATTTTAGACGACACCGTTATCACGCGCTGGTTTTTATCTAGCCAGCCGCTACTACACGTCACTAAACCGCAGATGACTTCAATCTCTGGCAGAAGAGGCTACACTTCTTTGCGGTTTTCACCTCAATTTTTTGTCACAAAACACTTAAAACACTATTACACTTTTCCTTTCTGCACGTTTTATGCTTCAAACGTACGTTTTTTTCACTTCACTTTCCTTCTGTGTCGTCTCCCAAACCACC
Source organism: Anopheles maculatus (assembly GCA_002091835.1). Lineage (NCBI taxonomy): Eukaryota > Metazoa > Arthropoda > Insecta > Diptera > Culicidae > Anopheles > Anopheles maculatus. The sequence goes on along the minus strand of KZ061709.1, from coordinate 99,682 downwards.
GCCGGACTACGACGAACCAAGGCAACGAAGGCTAGCAGCGAACACGCACAGAACAAAGGCACCTGGATGGATGGAGTCACACGAGCCACTGCTCGCGAACGCCCTTTCTTGTTGGCGCTTGGAGGCAGACAAACGTACACCGATCGACTGAACGTGCGAGCCATGGGCCCGAACGCTTTTAAACCAGCTTTTGAGCGCAGCGCACCGTACCCTGACGTCACGACAGTGACGAACCATGGTGCGCAGGCCAAACCGCACGCTCGCTAATCTGCTTCGTTTCTAGCGCGCGGTAAACAAGCTTTGGTCACTTCGGAAACACGCGGGAACAGGAATGCTTGGGCTTCTCCGATTGCAGAAGGCTCGGCATACGTGGGTTCTTGATGCCGACGGTTTGTTTTTACTGGGATTCCCTGAAACGATCGAAGCATGTAGCAGCGGGCGATCGCTTTCATATTACATGAAAGTGTATTGAAATTAAAATTCTTAACAAGGGAGATTAGTCATCAAACGATACCTATTAAAAGGTTCTTAATTGTGTTTGGTGCGGTAAGAAGCGGGAAATCACGAAAAACGCGGGAATTTACAGTGGTGCGCTTATTAAAACCCGACTATGGAACCACTAAGCAGCTGTGAAGCAAATTTGAAGCTGAGCCTGCTTTTCATGTGTATAATACAATTTAAAGATGTAAAATAATTGTTTAGAAAGACTTTTAATGTGTTTGTGTGTATTTTTAATGTCTGTATTTATTTTCCGTACATCCTTACTGATTTCATTTACTTATATAGAAAACGGTGCAGTGTTCTAAGTTTGTAAAAACGATTCCTCAATGTTATTTTCCTTATCTAAGGCATTATGTACCGACGGAATAGTTTCTGAGGTATTGTGGTTGGAATCTCGGAATCATCTATCCCATATACAAGAAGGAAGATATACTAGAGTGGAGCAACTGCAGAGGTATTACGGTGTTGAAGATTCGATCGCTAGTAATACAAGATAGACTTGTCCCATTCGTCGAGGAGATAGTTGGAAACTATCAGAACGGATTCCGTAACGGAAAATCAACCACAGACCAGTTATCACCATGCGCAAAGCTTGGTGTAGATGGCGGAAAACTAGTGGCTAAACTTCCAATTATCAAGCAATTCGAGTGGGTGCGTAAGGTACGTTACGTTCCAGAATCAGATCTTATCTTGTTCGGCAGTTTTATGGAAGATCTACAGAACGATGCAGAAAGATTGACGCACATCAGTACAACTTCGTTGCAAGCAGTAGAACGGACATCGACGGAGGTAGATCGAACACAAATCAGGATGGTAAGTGTTGTTTGATGTCATGTCATGAAGTGACAAAATGCTACGCGTTCGGGGCAATGGCAGTGCAGGAACGTTGGCAGAGGGCACCAACATTATCTTTGTGTTTTGATTGTTTGGGGAAGCACAACTGGTCGAGATAAAGCAGTTTGCGGTATTGATGGGTGCACGATAAGGCGGAATCTGGTAGTAGCGTTGGTGGACTTGTATCTGATGGCGGAGGTATTGCAGAGAGCAGTCAACATCAATTTGTGACATCATCTTCAACGGCGTTATTTCGTATAGTTCCCATTACCGTGTATGGTCCAACAATAGAGCGTTCAACGTTTGCGTTCCTTGATGAAGGATCGTCTGTAACGCTAATGGATGAGGAATTGGCGGAACAATTGGGAGTCGATGGTGTCGTAGAACCACTTTGTATGCGATGGATTGGCGATATGACGCGTGTTGAAAAAGGATCGAGGCGTGTAAACCTTCAGGTGGGACCTGTTGGTTCTTCGAAGTGGTTTGCGATCAATTCTGTACGGACGGTACCCAGGTTGAATTTGACACGGCAAACGTTTAGTATGGCGAGCATCTGAAGAGACTACTTATTCAACAATAGCGTGCCACCGTTGCTCATCGGGTTGGATAACAGCCAAATATTTCGCTCAAGGTCAAGGAGGGAAAAAGCTGGTGAGCCCATCGCTGTCACGACTCGTCACGGGTGGTGTATATACGGGAAACCTTTTACTACGAAGAGTGAACGATTATTGCACATATGCGAGTGCAACGGGCAAGAAGACATCCACAACGAGATAAACAGTTTTTATGAGCTGTATCAACTAGGCGTGGAGCATACCGTCGAACAACATCCTAACGTGCTACGCGCAAATAAGATCCTGGAAGAAACTAAAGTTCGAATAAGTAATCGTTTCGATCCAGGGTTACTTTGGAAATCGGATGATGTCGATCGAATGATGTCGGATGATTTCGAACGTACGAGATAGCGACTTGCGCTGACGTTCGAGAGATGTTTCTGTAAATAAGAAAGCGAAAGCAAGACAAGCAGGCAGGGTATTAAGGTGTGCGATGTCCTTATATGACCCTCTAGGATTGCTAGCTATGTTCGTTATCCATGGCAAAATACTAATATAGGATCTAATGCGATCCTGTGGTGAAGAAATAACTGATATTCAACTTCGATACTGGCGTAGAAGGATAGATTTGTTTCCTTCAATTGCGCAAATTTCACGAATGCAACGAGGGCCATGTACGAAAGCGGTGAATGGCACGTGTTTGTGGACGTAAGCCAATATGCATACGCTTGTGCTATATATCTGAGCATCTTCCTCTCGAACGCGGCTAAGAGAGTTTCATCTGTTTTGGACAAAGTCAATGTCTCAGCGGCGTATCTGAGTACTGGGGGACTATAAAGGTTCTGTACAGTCCCAGCTTCGTCCGTCGCGACAGTTATTTTGAGTGGAGAAGTTTCCTCAAGATGGCAGCCAGCATCTGCGTAAATCAGTGTTTGTTAGCAGAGCCGATGGTTTTTGCCATCATGATTTTGGTTTTTGCATTATTGATCTCCAACCCGAGGTTCAGTGCCGTACTGCTCAATCCTTTGGTAAGCTTCTGATAAAAAGGATATCCTCAAACCAATGATGTCTATGTAATCAGCGTATGCCAAGATCTGGAGTGACTAACAAAAGATTGTCCCCGAAGTTTCCACCTCCGAGTCTCTATTGAATTGTATTTTGCGTTTATTTGAACTCGTAATTGAACTGGTTAGACATCGGAAATTAAACGGACAACAAGAAAAATCTCACCCGAACCGGATTCGCGCTATTCAGAACTGCATCGTTTTTTTTACGTTTCACAATCATGTATTCAAGTTTTTGAGCCTTCCAATTTTTTCCAATTTAAAAAATATTGTAGTCGTATTTTTTTATAATTACGTTATCATTTTTCTAGTTACTTAAAGTTCTTTCTAATGTAATTTAGAGTATTTGTTTTGTTGTATTCATTTGATTGTCAGCAACTTATATATTTGTTAAAACATTTTATAATCATACAGCGAAACCACGTTTTATTTAGCTTTTCTACATTTTCTCTTAAATCCAAAATATCTAAAATTTTTTTTTTTATTTTCACTACATTGTACATAAGGCAGTTGTTTGCTTCGTTTTGCTACATTGTGCCATACAGTCGCTTTCATGCTGGGATCAATATCAACATCGATAAAACAATTCTTGTAAAAAAAAAAGTGGAGCATTGCACCAGCCCCGGCTATTTGATATTGAGCATGATCAATATTGAACGTTCCACAAGCGCGATGGATATCGTTTGAAGCATAATATTGACAAAATTATATGAACTGAAGAGCATTGCAAAATAAAAATGTAAACAGCATAGCCACACTTCACAGGGGTACCATTTGTGGACAGCATAGTAATGTATCACTAATAAAACCTATACGTTTCTGAGCAAAAATGACATCGTTTAAGAGATATAACCTTCAAGGCGCATTTTCTGGCTCTATTACTTTAAATGTTAAAGTTTCGGCAAAACATACACAGTTCTTATATTGCATGCCGGCGGCCATTGCATTTGGTCCTGTTTTCCCCTTTGCTACGATGGGAGGAGCAACGCGTCGCGGATGCGCACATGCGCACACACAGTTCGCAGCGTACAGTTGGACATCCAGGACAGCATCCTTGGAAACCTATAAAAGAGACTAGCAGGGTCAGGTCGGTCTTTGCAGTTCCATTCTACCGTCGGAAGGATAGCAACAAACAGTGAACCAAACAGTGAAAATTGGCAAAGTTAGTGTCCTGTTAACCATTCTCACCAGGCAATGGATAAAATCTGTCGCTCTCAGTTGCCGGATTCTTCCTCATCACCACCACTGAGGTTATCATCGATATAGCTGTGATCTTTTGCTTCTGTTTAACCTTTCGAAAATCCGTTGTGTTTTTGAGTACAACGAAACGTGCCCCAAAATATTAATTCCGCTCCAGCGTGTGTCCTATTCAATCGTGAACTGTGAATACGTTTCTGTGTAACCCGTTTCATCCTGTCTGGAGATATAATATTAGATCCGAAGCCTTCCGAAGTGCTTAAATCGGTCAACTCGATTTTCTATTTCTACTGCTGCAATGGATGTGCTTACGTACAACAATAATGCGTCGCATGGATCGGCGTACAGTGGCATCGGATTCCACAGCTTCGACGATGAGCTGATGGCCGATCTACCGTCGTGTGTCTATGCACAGCATCATCAGCTAAACGCGGCACCCGGGAACGGGAATGGTGCGGGCAGCAGTAACAGTGTTGGACACAGTAGCCACCCGGGTAACGCACCCAACCTGAGATTAAATCCCAACAGTATACGGCAGATGCAGCACCAGTATCTGCATCACACAGGTAAGAGTTCGGTCAGAAAAACTGCAAGGCATTCCTCAGAGCAATAAGGATATTGCTCTCTAACACGCTAGTCCGCATGAATTCTGTTGGTCCTTCAAACGAGGTCTTTTTATGGCAATTACATGGCGTAATGTAATGGATTTTTTTTTGAACTCGCTGCTTACCGGTGGTAACCTTTAAAACGAAACCCCGAAGAAGGCTACCATGGTTTGGTCTACATCCTGGCGATGATGTGATGTCTTTCTTCCGCATTGAAGAAAACGTTGAAGCATGCGTAATCAAACCACTTATCATTCTGTGCAGCGGATCGAAACGCTATCGTACAGAGTCACGCACAGCAAACGGGCAAACACCCGATGCAACTAATTTTATTGGCTAATTTTATTTTGCGCTTTACCTTGAAATGCAACCAGATTGAACTTTTAAATTGCGAATGTGGGGATAGTCATTAAAATAACGCCACAGCGAACAAGGTTCTGTGCACCTCTGAGGAAGATCCGGAAAAGCCTTCTACCATGGTGCGGTCGATTAACGTTACCTTTTCCATACCGCTTCCAGAATGTCTGGACTCATCCACACCGCCCAGCCCGTCCCTGTCGACGACGATGGGAAATCATCCGTACAATCCGCCACCGTACAAAATACAACGTCAGCAGACGAATGTTCGCGAACGCAAACGAATGATGCGTTCCGCACCAAATGGGTATGTATCGATCGTCAAAACCTCCCACAGAATCGTTACTCTAATGTGAGTTCCTGCTCGATATGCTTCCAACAGTAGTATTAATTCGGCGTTCGACGAACTGCGTGTTCATGTGCCGACGTTTCCGTACGAGAAACGGCTCAGCAAGATCGACACGCTGCGGCTAGCGATCGCCTACATTGCGTTGCTGCGCGAAGTCCTGGAAGCGGATTACGATCCACTGACGTACGTGGAAAAGTGTCTGCGGGGAGAAATTAAAGCCGATCGGGCACACTGGAATACGAGCGGTAAGTTGCGCGGCGGCAAGTTACTACTATTCGGACTATTCGCTTTACATCCTCTTTTAACGTTCATCCACTGGCCAGATTTAACTGCACGGTTGTCCTGGATCAACTGGGAAAATCTAGGCGTTCATCCGGGCCGGCGTACCATCCTCACATCGCTGGCGCTCGGGTCCTCGGAAAGTCTTGCCTGTGGACCACCACCACATCTGATCTAAATCTCCCGCTATGGCACATTTTGATGTCTTCCGTTTTGTTTTGTAGCCATAGTTGGGGAGTATTTGAGTCCCCGTACAGGGGACTCTACACAGCTCTATTTATTCGCATTAGCATTACTTATGTACTCCCCCCACCAGTGTATTGTCTAGTTTTTAATCGTAGCGAAATGCCCAGCTAGGGTTTTTTGCAAAATTGAAAATAAACATGAAAATAAAACTATCAAATCAGTAACTTTAATTAAACTCTTGCTAACTTATCAGGGGTTAGTCCTTGATAACGGAATATGTCACATAAGTCCAAAAAAATCCTTTGGGGCATTTTTGTATGCTGTGAGTATATTACAAATGTTTTACACTAATGAAATACGCGAAATCGAAAGAATGTTTTAAAGTACTTCCAAAAATTATATTTTTTCTTCGTCCATGTTCCATCGAATGGCACACATTTTACAATCTTCCCTATACATAATAAAAACCGTAGAAATAAAAAACGCAACGTACAATACCGGCCTCGCTCACTCTAGAGTCTAGTCACAGCTCGTCAATTGGCACCATTTCCGCTGCCTGCGCTTTCACTGCTCGTGTGGCGCAGCCGTTGTATTGGTTGCCGGCTCTGAATGCGTTTCCGTTTTGCGACCGGACTACTGGGCTGTATCTTTGTGCCTGGCACTGCTGGTGCGGCAATCAGCGCCGGAACGTTCGACCGGGAGTAGGTTGACGCTACACGGCGTCGTTTTTTGCCGTGCGCAATGCGATACTCGTCCGAACCGGAGGACGAAGTACGCGCGATTCCACCATCCGAACGGCTGTATCGATTCTTAAGGTAATCCGCAAACGAAGCTGCCCGCTGTATTAATCCACCACCGTGCGTAGTGGCGCCGCTTGCACGCGCCTCAACCGAGGAATGTTCTTCATGTACGTCACTGCGTGACGCTAACCGGATTACGTTCGAAACGATCGACCACAGTTTGCTACCGCCGGTGGTTCCGATTGCTCCATCCGATTTTACTTTACTATCGTATTGACCCTCGCGGAAGCCCTTACCTTCTCGTATGTTGGGGCGTGCCTTTACCGGAACCGGGTAAAACACATCATCTGACCCAGAATCATTTTCCGTCTCCTCTACCGACGCATCGTAAGCTTTGAACGTGTCCCTAAGCCCAACAACCGAACAGCTGTAACTACGGGTAGGAATAGCACCGCAAGGTGTTCCCCAGATGTCCTCGGCCGTTTCGTTTTGTGCGCCGTGTTCATCTACCCTTTTCATGTCATGCAGCGCTTGGAATGAAATCACTTTCTTCAGTGCCGTTCCAGTGCTCGCTTTCGGTGTGACCGGATAGCTGTCGGCGGTGTGGATTTGCAGCGCATTGTCTTGATTTTCTCGCCCGCCCAATGCATTCGTTTGTAGCGATTCTACATCACGATGCGTTTCATAATATTCTGATCCTTCGGTGGAGTTTTGGTCTGGGACGGGATGTGTCTGTCCTGCTTCACCCATCGCTGCTAGCTGAACCGTTTCCCGACCGGGGTCGCCCGAACGTACCATACGTTCGGCTTGAAACGATCGAACCGACGTTCGGTTTCCGGTACGCTTCAGTGTCGGTGTGGTACGCAAATCCAGTGGATCTTTGGCCGGCGATACTAGCATACTGTTCATGCCGCTGCTCATCGTTGAGTTGAAGCTCATCTTACGCTGTGTGCCGGGCTGAAGCATCTTCGAGTAAACGCTTCCCACCCCGGTATGCTGAGCTATGGCACGCTGTATGCTTTTGGACATTACCTGCCGCAACGGTGTGGCAACCGCTTTCGAACGATTGCGAATGATTGCACGCACTTTGTCCAGCTCGGGCGTTCGACGAACTGCGTGTTCATGTGCCGACGTTTCCGTACGAGAAACGGCTCAGCAAGATCGACACGCTGCGGCTAGCGATCGCCTACATTGCGTTGCTGCGCGAAGTCCTGGAAGCGGATTACGATCCACTGACGTACGTGGAAAAGTGTCTGCGGGGAGAAATTAAAGCCGATCGGGCACACTGGAATACGAGCGGTAAGTTGCGCGGCGGCAAGTTACTACTATTCGGACTATTCGCTTTACATCCTCTTTTAACGTTCATCCACTGGCCAGATTTAACTGCACGGTTGTCCTGGATCAACTGGGAAAATCTAGGCGTTCATCCGGGCCGGCGTACCATCCTCACATCGCTGGCGCTCGGGTCCTCGGAAAGTCTTGCCTGTGGACCACCACCACATCTGATCTAAATCTCCCGCTATGGCACATTTTGATGTCTTCCGTTTTGTTTTGTAGCCATAGTTGGGGAGTATTTGAGTCCCCGTACAGGGGACTCTACACAGCTCTATTTATTCGCATTAGCATTACTTATGTACTCCCCCCACCAGTGTATTGTCTAGTTTTTAATCGTAGCGAAATGCCCAGCTAGGGTTTTTTGCAAAATTGAAAATAAACATGAAAATAAAACTATCAAATCAGTAACTTTAATTAAACTCTTGCTAACTTATCAGGGGTTAGTCCTTGATAACGGAATATGTCACATAAGTCCAAAAAAATCCTTTGGGGCATTTTTGTATGCTGTGAGTATATTACAAATGTTTTACACTAATGAAATACGCGAAATCGAAAGAATGTTTTAAAGTACTTCCAAAAATTATATTTTTTCTTCGTCCATGTTCCATCGAATGGCACACATTTTACAATCTTCCCTATACATAATAAAAACCGTAGAAATAAAAAACGCAACGTACAATACCGGCCTCGCTCACTCTAGAGTCTAGTCACAGCTCGTCAATTGGCACCATTTCCGCTGCCTGCGCTTTCACTGCTCGTGTGGCGCAGCCGTTGTATTGGTTGCCGGCTCTGAATGCGTTTCCGTTTTGCGACCGGACTACTGGGCTGTATCTTTGTGCCTGGCACTGCTGGTGCGGCAATCAGCGCCGGAACGTTCGACCGGGAGTAGGTTGACGCTACACGGCGTCGTTTTTTGCCGTGCGCAATGCGATACTCGTCCGAACCGGAGGACGAAGTACGCGCGATTCCACCATCCGAACGGCTGTATCGATTCTTAAGGTAATCCGCAAACGAAGCTGCCCGCTGTATTAATCCACCACCGTGCGTAGTGGCGCCGCTTGCACGCGCCTCAACCGAGGAATGTTCTTCATGTACGTCACTGCGTGACGCTAACCGGATTACGTTCGAAACGATCGACCACAGTTTGCTACCGCCGGTGGTTCCGATTGCTCCATCCGATTTTACTTTACTATCGTATTGACCCTCGCGGAAGCCCTTACCTTCTCGTATGTTGGGGCGTGCCTTTACCGGAACCGGGTAAAACACATCATCTGACCCAGAATCATTTTCCGTCTCCTCTACCGACGCATCGTAAGCTTTGAACGTGTCCCTAAGCCCAACAACCGAACAGCTGTAACTACGGGTAGGAATAGCACCGCAAGGTGTTCCCCAGATGTCCTCGGCCGTCTCGTTTTGTGCGCCGTGTTCATCTACCCTTTTCATGTCATGCAGCGCTTGGAATGAAATCACTTTCTTCAGTGCCGTTCCAGTGCTCGCTTTCGGTGTGACCGGATAGCTGTCGGCGGTGTGGATTTGCAGCGCATTGTCTTGATTTTCTCGCCCGCCCAATGCATTCGTTTGTAGCGATTCTACATCACGATGCGTTTCATAATATTCTGATCCTTCGGTGGAGTTTTGGTCTGGGACGGGATGTGTCTGTCCTGCTTCACCCATCGCTGCTAGCTGAACCGTTTCCCGACCGGGGTCGCCCGAACGTACCATACGTTCGGCTTGAAACGATCGAACCGACGTTCGGTTTCCGGTACGCTTCAGTGTCGGTGTGGTACGCAAATCCAGTGGATCTTTGGCCGGCGATACTAGCATACTGTTCATGCCGCTGCTCATCGTTGAGTTGAAGCTCATCTTACGCTGTGTGCCGGGCTGAAGCATCTTCGAGTAAACGCTTCCCACCCCGGTATGCTGAGCTATGGCACGCTGTATGCTTTTGGACATTACCTGCCGCAACGGTGTGGCAACCGCTTTCGAACGATTGCGAATGATTGCACGCACTTTGTCCAGCTCGTTCGGTACCGGCTGAGGTGATCCACCGAGATCTTCCGCACGGCTGTCCGTTTCACTGCCACTGCTACAGTGTATGCTCGACATCTGGCCCATTGTAGCGGAGTAGGATTCGTTCGGTTGCTTGGGTCCGGTTGGCATCAGCTGCCACTGGTACATCGGCGTTGAGGTGGTACGAACCAACTTTCGTGGCCCACCACCACCACCACCATCCATCCGAAGCATCCCGGAAGCATTCACCTCCGACGTGTTGGTCGACATCGAGAGCATACTTTCGAAGCTTTGCCGGCTTTTTCGTTTCCAGCGAAGGTTTATCTTAGTCAAAGGTGTCAGCAGTGCTTCGTCCACCTCGTCAATTTTATTGTCTCCCTCGGCAAACAGTTGCATATCGCCCGGTATAAGACTACTTTTTCTCCGTGCACGAGTTGCCATAGCATCCACATGATCAGCCGGCTGCTCGGTTGGGCTATTTTCTTTATTTTCATCGTCAATAGTGGGCAATGGAACGGGTGCAACCGATCGACTTCTTTCGAGATGACATTCACCCTCCTTTTCGGAGTCGTCCATGCAGAACATGAAACATTTGTTCGAGTTCTGAAAGTCCTCTAACGAATAGAAAACCTGTAAAGAGCGCAGAAGCCACAATTAGTGGTGCATTAGCCCGACTGATCACATAGGAAAAGCACAGAAATATTTACCTTTCGGCATCGATTACACTCTAGCGGCAGATGTTCCTTTAGTATGTGCACGACGAGCAAATTGTTCGGGGTAATTTTAGTGTCCCTTCGCAACGGGAACGGCCTACCATTACATATGTAGCAAATTTTGCGTAACATGGCGTCTTCCTGATGGTATCCATCTTCGTGCTTCTGCCGGCACTTGGCACAGCAGAAGACCTGCAGACAGGTTCGACACTGCACCTGATTTAGAAGCAAAACAATTACATTTTGTGATGAACTGTGGGTATGAAGTACTACTTATCGTCCTTCATTCAAACTTACCTCTTTAGGTATGATCATTTTCGTGTTCTAATCACGCTTACGTTCCACCTGCTTTCGATGCACAGCAATGACCGCCACCTCGGAAAGATGATGTATGTCCTGACAGCTCCACACTACTACTTCTACTACCGTATGCCACTTATGCTCCTTTTTTAGTAGTATTCGTAGTGGCTTGTTTTGCAGTTATCCGCTTGTCCACACCAACACCAGAACGCGATGATGGTGTCCGTTGTTGACGCTGCTGTTGAGCTTCGAGTTTCGTTCGATACCGTACCTCCGCACGTCGCTGGCTCAGTTTGGCCCTTACCTCTTCCACACTTTCCCGTTCCGGTGCGTACGAAATGTGCAGTATTCCACCGTAAAAATTACGTGCATCGAAAAATTTCTTCGCTTGCCGAGCCTTCTCTAGCTTTGCAAAGCACACATGAAACACGTCGGTGAACGGTTCCAGCACTAGCTCGCCCGAACTTTCATGCTCCCGTTGCCAAACGTCGGTGATATTGCAGATCGATTCCACCGCACCGAAACGGACCAACTCTTGGCGTAGCTCCCGTAGCAGATTAATTTGGGGAACACCGAAAATGAGTAAATGGCGCGATTCGTTCGCTACGGAGTAAACGCGTACGGCAGTTAGCTGACGAGAACGACGGTACAGCGGCCGATTTTGGCAATACCGGTGGCGAATGTGGTGACTGTCCGAGGTGGTGTTTGATTGCTTCGAATTGCCGTTCATGCTAGTTCTAAAAGGAAATGATTTTAAAAGCAAGTCGATCCGGTTTAGAATGGATGCAAATGTGCGGTATTTTTTTAGTTTGTTTACGTTTTGAACCACAAAACAAATTGTCAAAACCGTTTAAAAAAGCCGTTTACGGAAAGGCCTTTTTGGAGGAAGCGTTTGTATTGCAAATTAAAATAAATATTACTTATTTCAGGTGGTAAATCGTAGTTCTTTTTAATTCAAACTGATTGCCTTACGAATTTCATATTTAATCCAGTTACATTCTATACGATCAACTAGAACACAACAATTAGCGCTCCTTTCAACTGCCCTGCGAAATGTGAAGCGTTTCATGAAGCGTTTAAGCCAAAACTGCAACTGTCAACCGGGTGCGTTTGCTGCATACCAGCACAAAGCTGCTGCTCGGTATGTTTCATCCTTTTCCTTTCTTCGCAGGTACCGGAACAGTCGTCGTACATTTTCTCTCCGCTACCTGAGGAGATGTACAAAAGTGGTGCTGCAGCAAGGAAAATCTTTAAAGTAATTTCGTTGCTCACGGGAAACGGTGTCCTTCCGCCGAAGGATCGTTTGTAATACACGGACGAAGAGTGGGACCGGTGAGTAGTAGCGGGTGTGTGCGATTGTGCTGCGGAATTTGTGAAAAACCTAACCTCAAACATTTGGTGCAAAATGAAGTACGGCGTGGCGTTTCACTGCTGAGGTCAAACCCCGGTCGGGCGTACGCGTGATTTATTGACTTCATCACGGTGTGACAATAAAGTGCATTTCGATTGTTTGCCCTGTAGCGCCGTATAACGATGGGACGCGGTCGACCGAGAAAGGAAGCACCGGCGGAAGGCGATGGCCCGGCTGCTAAAATGCAGCGAACCAAGAGGCGTAAGTTTGTTCTTATCTTTTCGCGGTTTTATCTAAAATTAGCCTTCCCTCCCAGGAAGATACATTATTTGTGTGGCGCGTCATCAATCTCTGCGCGTGATTTCATCACCCTGTTGTCCTTTTTTTATTTTGTATTTTCAGTCGAAATTCCGCTCACAACGCTACCGAAGCTTTCGGGCAATGTGCTAGCGTGCGGACAGGGCGAGATGGGCCAGCTGGGCATGGGAGAGGACATCATGGAAAAGACACGGCCAGCCATCGTCGAAGGTTTGTCGGACGTGGTACAAATTTCAGCCGGTGGTATGCACAATCTGTGTCTCACACGGCACGGCACGGTGTATTCGTTTGGCTGCAACGATGAAGGTGCGCTCGGCCGGGATACATCCCAAGAGGGGTCCGAGTTTGAACCGAAGCTGATCGAATTGCCTGGACTGTGCGTAAAAATTTCGGCCGGTGATTCGCATTCCGCCTGTCTGCTAAACGATGGGCGCGTATATGCCTGGGGCTCATTCCGGGTAAGTGGAAATCGATCAAACACCAAAACTACACACTTTTGCACCCGTCAAGGAGCGTCAGTATAGCGGCAGCGTCTACCAACGGGTTTTCCCGCCAAACTCTTCCTCACCGTGCGAGATATCGTTCCCATGATCACACCCGTGTGGCAGCTTACCTGCTACGAATAATTCCCCAGGTGGTTGTTGTTATTATTATTGGTACTATTATTTCGGGTACAGTTTTTGGGTACACGGCTTGTAACCCACAAAGGGGCTACAGCAAGCAGCGAGACGACAGCTGGCAGCGGCACGCCGGTAAGACGAGGGGAAAATTTAAAGTTTCCTTATTCCCGTTCCAAATTAGGCTACCATTCTGTTTCCTACCCGCTTAATTGTTCCCACAGCCACTGGTGCGTGTAGCAACGAAGGAGATAGAGTAAGAAAGCGAGAGAGAGAGAGAGAGAGAGAGAGAGAGAGAGAGAGAGAAAAGAAAACGCATCCTTCTGTCGTCAAGGAAATAGCAAAGACCTTTAAATCCTCCCCTTGTCATTAACGGTCAAAGTGTGTGTGTTTTTTTTTCCTTCTTGTGAATTTTTTCCTTCTATATATCCTCTACCTAAACGAAAGATACAAAATGCAATGTTTGCCTGTGTTGGATTATGCATCTCAAAAATCATATCGTTCCTTCATGACACACCACGATCCAGGATCGCGCTGGACAGTTCGTCATCGTCGTGGGGCATACATCCAGGCTAGTGGTAATCTCGCACTTGGAGCACCCGTACGAGTACCTGGTTACTCTTGTTCATTTGCTTCGGGAAGGTCTGAGATAAGGCATGCGAATATGCCTCAGCAAGGCAGCTCTTTGAAAAGGGTGTTCGCTACCAGCAATGCATCAGTTGTCGATGACGCGGTGTCCTGTTTGTGACTGGAGAAGAGCTTTCATTCGTTTGCGAGCTCTTTCTGCACGTTACGGCGGGCACTGATTGAAAACAGCGGATTGCCGGCCATTTGAGTCAAATATGCGAGCTACTATCGCCGAGGGAGCATAGCTCCCTCCGGAGTAGAACTCAATTCAGACTAATCTATCACTAGCCCGTCCCTTTGCCAAACACGGTTGATGTCCTATTCACGCTTCCTGATCGTAAGTAAAGAATGAAAGACGAACGAGAGAGAGAGAGAGATCGCTCCTGTTGCACGGATTAAGTATTGCCGAAATTATCGAAAAAATCTCGCATTACGGCCTTATAATCCCATGCTAATTGGTTCGCCGACTGCCTTTCGCAAAGCACCCGATCAACCGATTAGCACGGGAAACGTCCCCTGTCGCTACTAATGTGTCCGGTTTCTATTTCACAAGGATTCACACGGCAACATGGGCCTTACGCTCGAAGGCAACAAACGGTTACCGATCGAAGTGTTGCCGGGCAACCGGTGGGTCGACATCGCATCCGGCTGTGATCATCTCGTTTTGCTGTCCGACATCGGTCACATCTACACGGTCGGTTGCGCGGAACAGGGTCAACTCGGTCGCGTATCAATTCGGGCCGCCTCCGGAGAGTCTCGCCGCGGCAAAACACAGCTACTGCAGCCGGGCATAGTAACGCGGCGTGGCAAAATAATCGTAGCCGATGCGATCTGGGCCACCACCTACTGCACCTTCTACAAAGACTATCAAACGGGACGGATATTTGCGTTCGGGCTGAACAACTACTGTCAGCTCGGCATACCGAACCCGAGCGAGAACGTCGTCAAGCCCGTGTTCGTACCGGAACCGACGAGTTTCGACGAGGTGCTACAGATTGCGGGTGGACAACATCACACACTGGTATTAAAGACGGACCACAAGGTGTACGCGATCGGGCGGAAAGAGTATGGCCGGTTGGGACTGGGGGAGGACGTTACAGACGACGCAAAAACGCTCCAACCGGTAGCCGTTCTCGGGGATAAGAAGGTGGTGAGTGTGTGCTGTGGCGAAAGCACCTCGTTCGCCGTCACCGACAAGGGTGAGCTGTACGCGTGGGGCATGGGTTCCAGCTTGCAGCTGGGCACGGGATTGGAAACGGACGAATCCAAACCGGTACTTATCGCGAGCAAACAGGTGGCGGGTAAAGTGATCCTGACGGCATCCAGCGGTGGGCAACACAGCTTATTCCTCGTGCAGGAAACGCCGGTAAGTGTGCGTGTGTGTGTTGGGAAAGGTGTTCGGATATTTATTTGGAATTCTCTTCGTTTCTCTGCAGACCGTAACGGAGAAGGTGCCAACGAAGGTGGCAGCCGGCAAGAAGGCAAAATCAGAACCCGCAAACACAATCGAGGCCGCACCAAATGGTCTGGCGAAACATTCCGAAACAGCAGCAAATGGTGGTGGTGATGAACCGGCAACGACGACGACGACGAGTTCCGCATCCGGCGACAACGAACCAACAACGAATGGTGTAGATAAAGACGTTCCGGCTGAGAAGGAGAAATCGTCTGCCCCTGCCAAAGCAACAGCTGGCGGCGGTGGTAGTCGAAAACGGAAAATTCAATAACAATCCTCCTTCTTTTGTGCTTTTGAGCAGAAAAAATGGGGGCTTTAGTGTAAATTGGAATCCTACTTCTCCTGAGTAGGGAGGCGGTGGTCCATATTAAGGACATTAGGGTAGCGTTGCGCTGACAAAACAAAAACAAACACATCATTTAGCGTTCTTTCTGTGTGCCGTGTTATATTTATCAAATCATGTTTTTAGAGCTAGAATGTTGGAGCTTATCAATTAGCGTCTCTGTTTTTTCTTCCTATCTTTTTTGTTCGTTTTGTTTTACTTTTAGCATGTTGTTGTGCTTTACGGTGTGTTACCTCTTTACAGTATCCTTTCTTTGGGAGCAAGTCTTGCAAAACGATTTCCAGTATCGATTAGCTTTCGATAAGCGCAGGAACGAAGGGGACACGAACGTGTTTTCATCACTTTTTTAGGTTCACTCATACGCAAACCCGCTCATTACGTGTTTCTTTCTTCGGTTTCGTTTACTCCATGGGAGTAGTGTTGTAGTATTGTTTGGTGTGGTGTAGTTTAGGGAAAGTTCCTCCCCCCAGCCCCCAGAGCCCAGTTCACGGATGAATGGTACACATCGTCCTATTTCAAGTGGCAAAAGACACGGAGACGCACGATAATAATCTGTAAAGTGTGTGCCACTAGCCCGCGACAGCCGTTAGGTATATATTTTAAGGCCAATCTTGTTGATAAGTAGAATGTTTTCTTGTTTTTCTTCAGTTGTGTGTACCGGTGAGGAAAAATAGTGCGCAGCAGTGTAAGGTGAAAAATCGACTGAGAAAAGATGCGAATAAAATAACTTGATAAATGATTTTGATACAAAATATGATGTACCACTGGGGGGTTTTCTTGTGCGGTATTCTGATGTAGATTTGATGATATGAAAGGCTGAAGAAAAGACGATGTTCGACTGGGTGGCTTGCGCCATTATAGATCTAACTCCAATAAACACTTCCCTGGCGCTATGAATGCCTTGCATTCTTGGCCTATTACAGAAAGTGTGGATTACCTAGGCCTTTCTAGTGGACACACTTTCTTCTTGTTTAACGTGACAAAGAGGCTAAGAAGGAATAACTCTCAAGACTCTCGTTGCTGGAAAGGATCTACGTGACAACTCGTTCCAAATAAATGGTTCATGGATCCATCATTGGAGCAGAATTCACTATGGTCTATAGGATTTCAGCAAGACCATACTAACGCACCTTCGAAGTTGTCCAAAACTTCACCTATCTAGGGTCAAAAGTCAGCACCGATCACAACATTCGACGTTGAATTGCGTGCAAGGGTGCTGGCTGCCAACCGGTCAAACTACTGCCTGATGAAACTTCTCCACTCAAAATACCTGTCGCGACGGACGAAGCTGGGACTGTATAGAACCTTTGTAGTCACATAAGCTTCTGAGACATGACTTTTGTCCAAAGTTGACGAAACCCTCTGAGTCTGAGAGGAAGATGCTCAGAAGGATTCTTGGCCCCGTATGTGTGGAAGAACAATGGAGGAGGAGCCGCTACAACGACGAGCTCTATGAGCTGTACAGTGATATCACCATCGTGCAGCGAATCAGGCTCCGGTGGGCTGGTCATGTCATGAAAATGACACCGGACGACCCAGTCCGTAAAGTCCTTTTATACCGTCCACATGGACAGAAGAGGCATGGTAGGAGGCACAAATTGAGATGGAGTAATGGCGTTGGTACGTCCGCTAGAACGGCTAGGATATTGGATTGGCAGACGACGGCGCTGGACCGTGGCTTCGACGAGAACTTGAGACCTTAAGCTAAGGATTCCAAGGTTAGTAGAAATATTCTAAGTGTGCTTCGTAGTCTTGGCTCGCTGCAGAAGTACTCGATATGGTCCGGTACCAGTGATAAGTCTAAATCGCTGGACAATTGGAAGATGCGAGCGTACTGTCCTTAAATCTCGGCGGCTCATTCATTGTCCTTTACGGGATATTTCGAGGCTCGCGACTATTCCCAGCGAATTAAAAGACCATCTCCATGAACGTTTCTCTCGCAGGCATTGGCTTAAATGTTGAGGACTACCGGTAGCAAATTATCAGCTAGTAGAAGACGTGCACGATCGATTTAAACGGGGAAAGTGTCTCACACAACGAACAACTTTTCCTCCTCTTTATACTCCATTTGAATTTTGTAAAATGT